>LOEQ01005030.1:228627-240646 GCA_001685075.1 Bramus lutescens | reverse complement strand
CTCTCCCATATTAGTTTAACCCATTTCTAATAATCTGTATATCACCACCAGGTCGTGGCTTACCAGGAAAGATTCTAACCAGCGTCTGTCTTAGGCAGGAGAATCATGGCATCTGCCTGTTTGTCCTTCTTCCCAGCATCCAGTTCTGTCTACTCTGCCCTCCTAAGTCTGCCCTATCAAAAGGCCAAGGCATTCTCTTTATTCAAGCAATGAATGCAGCACATAAACAGAAGATCCTCCTACACCATTTGCCTTAATGTGCCTGTACCACACACATGGCTAGTGCCAGCAAAGACCAGAAGAGAGCACTGGATTCTTGTAACTGGGGTTACAGAGGGTTGTGAGCTACCACATGGGTGCTAGGAATTGAATCCACGTCCTCTGAAAGAGCAGCCGATGCTTTTAACTGCTGAGCCATGTCTCCAATCCTTGCTTTTTTATTCTTAATAAGAAGTCTCAATTTCATTTTTTTGAGGTGGGGCCTCACATTGTAACTCTGACTATCCCGGAACTGACTATATAGACTGAACTAGCATCAAATTCACAGAGATCTGCCAGCTAGGAGTAGAGGTGTGCACCACCATGTCTGGCCCTTTATTTCTATTTTTAACCACATGTCCCTGATGCAGTTCTTTGCCCTGGGACACAAGGGTGTGGAATCTGGTGCCCTCTGAATTGAGTTTTGTAGCAATAGACTACCCTGCACTCTGGGCTTTCTCACTGTTATTCTGACCTGTCTGACTACTTAAAAAACTACAGCCTTTTCTCCATCTTGTCCCCACCTGACAACTGCAGGATTTTCAGCTTGTTTGTCCTGCTGTTTTTCTCCAAAGTTTTTTTTTTAAATGAAACTGTTTTTGAGCTTTTGTCTGAATCAGTTTTAAGCTGTTATTAATTGCCTAAGAAGCCCTAAGAGGGAACCCCAGCTTCTCTGCCAACAGAACCAGGAAATTGCTTCCTTGGTGCTGCAAACAGTTCCCAAAGTAGTTTTCAGCTGCCAGTCCTCTTAAATGATGGTCTTGGCTAACAAAACCCCCCCAAAAAACCAAACCAAAACAAAACAATAAAAAACAACTTGGCTTTTCCAAAGCAACACCTTCCAGTGGCTGGTCAGACAAGCCAAGGACACTCCAGACAGACATCTCGTCTCCAGAGTGCCATCTTTCAACTCCTTCAGTCAGTTTACATCATAGCCAATGCTCCTTCCCTTCGAATCTTCCCTCCTTATCCACCCTTCATCAGGTGTTAATCTCTACAGCATCACTAAGTGGCCTGCCAGCTACCTCTACCACAGATTCTGGTACCTGGGACAAGGTTATATTTAGGACATGGTTTCTAAATTATTTAAGGACTGGTCAGACAGATGTGTTAATCTTTCTGTGAATGGATCCCACACATATGTTAACAGGTACATGATGTGGTGAACAGAATACTAGTCTGTTAAAGATAGCTATACCCAAGACTCTGGAAGCTGCTAATGTATTACTCTGTTGCAAATGGGGGATTAAGGCGGGAGATGAGATTAACACGGCCATTCAGCTAGATTTAGAATGGAGAGATTATTCTAGGTTATTTGGATAGACTCAATGTAGTCACAGGGCTTCAAAGGGAGAGACATGATAGCTGAGTTAGGGTAAGAGAGGTGCTGTATGCTCTGAAGATGGAGAACTCAGTAGACAAGAATGTGGGTGGCCTTTGGCAGCTGAGATAAGCAAAGAAAGGATTCTTTTGCTGTGGTTCTAGAAGGCCTGTGGCCTGCCCATACCTGGACTTTAGCTCAGGGAGAACTGGGTCCCGGGAGATCTTCCAGGGGAGATGCATTTTATCTTTGACTGCTTTTGTGTGTTCTCTCCTGTCCTCTTCTCTCTCTCTCGTTCATGGCTAGGAAGGAGTAGTAGCCTTTTTCATGGTGTGCTGCTGCAGCCATGGTTTTCTGCTCCACCGCAGGCACAAAGCAGTGGTTCCAGCTAATTCTGGGTTGAATCCTCTGAGACGGAGCCATGACAAATCCCCCTTTAAACAGTTTTCCTGGGTCTCTGCCACAGCAATTTAAATTCTAGTGTGTGGTGTGATCCTTTTTGGAAAGGTAGAGGACAACGTGTGTCAAAGTTACAGACATCTTCTAACTCTTTATTGCCCAAATGAATGCCCAAGATGGAGCGGGAACTAGACTGTGTCACCAGGAAATCCCTGAAGGAAATGCTGGGCGTGATACTGGCTATATTGTTATTAGTATATGCAGCTTTCGGCCGCAATAAAAGCCAAATTGAGACCAAAGTTAGGAAGCATTTTGGAAGTAGCAGGGTGAAATATATGAGAGAGTTGAGATTGGGAACATTTTCAGGGCTCCCTGGATAAAACCTGTAATACCCCTACGTCAGTCTTAAAGGAGACCCTGGGAGATGTCAAGCTGGTGAGACAAGCAGGCCTTTCTCGTTTCAGACTCCAGGACTCTCTGGCTGATTCTAACATTCCTTCTTTTTCTACAGACTTTTCTACAGATGCCATTCTTAGGAGTTTAGTCAATTTTATGTCTTGTGGTTTCCTTCGAATAGACCCGACTGTATTTTTATGTTTTCAAATGCATGTTGTATTTTGGTCTTAGAGCCCTATGAATAAATATTAAAGTCATGCATAATTAATTACTTTGTGCATAATTAATTATTGTAACATATCAATACGTTACAGAATTTGCTTTTTAATATGTGTGTGTACATGTTTGTATATATATGTGTGTGACATATATACAGGTGCCTTTGGGGGCCAGAAGAGGGCACCAGAGCTCCTGGAGTCAGAGTGATCAGAGGCTGTGAGCCACCTGGCATGGGAACTCTGACCTGCTGAGTTATCTCTTCAGCCTCTCAAATATGTTCTGTAAAGAACTGGTTGAATTCATGCTAACAGATACAAAAGGTGTCAGGCAGGCGGGCACGCACATGCACGCACGCGCGCGCGCACACCCACACACAAAGATGCATACACGCAAGCACTCATGCATGCACACACTATATTTAAATAAAAATTATAGCCATTCAATATTTTCCCTTAGTTCTGGTGTCCAGCTTTTGGAAAGGCCAAAAACCGTTCACACACAGAATTAGGGGTGTTAGACACAAGGAAGAAAAACGGGTAAATTAGATGAAGAGGCCATTCCTGTGAGATATAGAAGTGTTCTCTTAGCTGGAGTGTTGTAATTCAGGTTTCTGATGAGATAGCAAGTATTTACTTTCCCCTCCTCCAGTAAATATTTACTTTGAGACTACCTCTCTCTTCTCCTTATCCCCTGTCCAGCACCTTAATTGATTGCCCTAAACTTGAGAATCATTGCATATCTGTTAACATGGTAGACTCTCAGGTTTAACCCACCAGAGATTTGGGCTAGATAGGCCCGAGTTTGAGTGCTGGGACCTGGATTTTTATCAGGCTTGCCAGGAGGGTCTGATTTAGGTGGCGTGTGGGCCACATCTTATAAAACTCTGCCCTGCTGGAATCTCCAAACAATTGCATGTCTGGAATTCTTACATGAAAACAACTGATGAATTGGTCTCCACCAGAAACAGCAAGTTGGGGACCTCTCCTCAACTTCCCCTCCAGAGAATAATGTAAAGTAATCTGTTTCAGAAAGAAAAATCTCTTGCAAGTCAAATATTTATGGCCTATGTAGGATTGTAGAGGCCCCTTTTCTATCAGACCTCGTCATAATGGCCTTTGGAGTGATGCCAATGAAAAGGGATTGCTCTTGCAGAGATTTTTATGATGTGATTTTGACTAACAAAGGGAAAAGAAAAATCCAATTAAATTCTAGGGAGGAATGACAAAGGGTGATCAAAGTAGGGCCACACTATCCCAGGCAGGTTCCTCTGTTGGAAGGGCACTGCAGCAGAGTCAACACCTCTGCACACAGCAGGTACCCGGATACAATACCCTGTACAAATGAGTAGGGTAGGAGAGATGGAAAATTACCCTATGGTTTTTTTTAGGCTGCCTGAGATTCAGAAATCTCATTGAAATGTTTTTTTATTGTAATAAAAAATGTAAATGTACCACCTTCCCAGCCTGGAAAAGTAAGGATCATGAAGATCATATTGAACAATTTAAATTCATAGAAATGATAAAATAAATGGTTGCTGGATGGCATTGTACAGGGACCTGTAGGTAGGAGGGGATTTCAGGTTGTTGTGTGACACTGAGAAGATGTGAATAAGTATCTGCTTACCTGACAGGAGACTGATGGCAGAGCAAAGTAATGATTCCACCAAAGCCCAACTTGGTTAACTAATAAGTTTATTGGAGTTACTTATAGGCACATAGGTAAACGTTTATATAACAGGAGTATAGACAACTCAAAGGCAGGTACAGCACAGAAAGCTTGTTTCAGCTCTTTGGATGATTTATAGGTAACTTGAGAGGTTAAGGCTGCTAAGTTTTAGGGACTTCCTGATATTGTGGGTTATTTGCTTCCCGAATATTAATAAGCCCTCACTTTGTTACCTCTTGAGTCTTAATGAGCTTCCCACCAGGGCAAGATGTTTTGATTAGGAAGAAATTGCTGTACAACACAGGCTTTGAGACTTACAGAAGATTGGGAAGCCAGGTCTGGGGAAGTGCTATTTAGTTGTTAATGGTTCAACAGCTCTTAAAGATGAAAAGGGCTTAGATTTGGATATCCAGGATTGGGGTCAAGACTCGTGACAGCTTGCTAAAACCTCTTTGGTGATGACTGAGGTTTCTGTC
Source organism: Bramus lutescens (assembly GCA_001685075.1). Taxonomy (NCBI): domain Eukaryota; kingdom Metazoa; phylum Chordata; class Mammalia; order Rodentia; family Cricetidae; genus Bramus; species Bramus lutescens. The sequence continues at coordinate 235,912 of LOEQ01005030.1, read as the reverse complement.
CTGCTGGGTTCCCATAGTCATTAAGTCCCAAAGAAATCATACAGAGGTCTACATTAGTTATAAATTGATAGGCCTAGTAGCTCAGACTTCTTATTAACTCTTATAACATATATTAGCCCATTATTCTTGTCTATGTTAGCCATGTGGCTCGGTACCTTATTCAGCGGGGTGGTCACATCTTGCTTCTTCTGTGGCTGGGTCACAACTATGGACCAAGCTTTCATCTTCCCAGAATTCTCCTGTTCTTGTCAACCCACCTCTATTTCCTATCTGATTTTCCTGCCTATACTTCCTGCCAGGCTACTGGCCAATCAGCATTTATTTAAAATATAATTGACAGAATACAGACCATTGTCCCACACCACTTTTGTGTCTTAAAGTTGGTATCTGTTATAGTATTGGTGTCATATTTATCATAAAAAGTTCATTTTAATCAAGAAAATAATTGCAGATTTTCAAATAGATTCATTGTATTAAAAATAAGTGGGCTTCCTTTTTTACCCACAAGTCTTCACTCTCAGAACCATTTATTGCTTCCTTCATAGCAGGGGTAATATTTGATGCTCTGAGCCACCAGACCTGATGATATTTATTGTATGAAAGTACTGGGTGCCGCAAAGTGTCAATTAGGTTTTATCTGATAGGGGGTCTTGACAGAGCAAAGATGAATTTATGGGTTTGTGTTTAATATGTTTTTCTTGACTGTGATAATGGAGACACAATCATGAATAGGAGGAGTGGGATGACTGCCATGGAATACGTGCTCAGTAACAGTCAGCAGAACTTTGTTCTTTGCAGAGTTGAATCGTCTTGAGTTTTCAAGGACCACTAGGCACTCTCAATGTCCTTGTGAAAGGATTGGCATGCCTAGGAACTCAGTAAAGGCCTCTGATCATTTTGATAGGTTATAGAAATAGGATTTGAGTCCTATAACCTTGACTTCCATGCCATTTGTGATGGTTCAACTTCATTGCCAAGTTGGGTGGATTTTGAATCACTTAGGAGACATATCTCTGAGAATATTTCCAGGTTTAACCGACGAGAGTGTACAGCACCATCCCATGTGGGCTAGGATTACAGGCTGAATAAGAAGTGGAAAATAGAAAAGCACTTGAGCATCAACATTCATCTCTTTCTGCATCTTGGCTCGTTACACCCCGCCTCTGACCATACTTCAGTTGTCAAGATGGACCATATCTACTCAAACTGTAAGACAAAATACACCCTTTCTTCCTTAAGCTGTTTTCAGTGTATTTTTCACAGCAATTAATCATAATGAACATATCATTCTTCCACGGACAGATAAATTAAAATCTGAGAAGTGAGTTGATAAACCCAGGTCATACCGAGAGGAGAATGATGGAACTTGCTGTAAGAAGCAAGGTCTCTAGACCTTGAATCTTGGGTCCCTTTTAACATGCTACTTTCTTTCTCATCTCTGAAGATTTCCTTCCACTTAGAGAAACTTTTGAAGAATCCCAGAAAATTAAAGAATAACGTCCAGCCTGCCAGCTCTTCCCTAGTGCACTTAAGTAAGCTGCAGAAAGGCCAGGCCATTTATTTTCAGGAACAGCCTAATGATCACCCAGCAAGTCTAGTTACAGATGTGGTTCATCAGGCCACCTGGATATACTAGTGCAAAAAGCTCACAGTCCGTCTCAGGCTGATGGATTGCTTGAGTTATTAATACAGAAAAGGAGGGAGATTTACTTTCGGTAGTGGAATTAAGGTGCTCCACTGCACCCTGGACCAGTTGTTTTAAAATAACAGGGGACTGAGTTTCTCTTGGAAAAGGACTAATTTTTATTGAAAACCTACCACCTTCAAATGGCCGGGAAGTTGAAGAACTATAAAACTGTCAAACAGACCCATTATTAAAAGCTTTATTTGACAAATCTTCCACTGCTGGGGAAGCTCGTGCATTTTCACTCCTTTCTCACAAGAAATAAAACCACTCACTTATGCAAACTGCTGCCAAGGAATGGAAACAGATGGACTTCTAAACACAAGGAGAAACACCCTGGCCCTTACCCACAGCCTAACGGAAGCCAGAGCCATTCATAAATCTTGGGCCGCTTGGGCAGAATGGTGGCTCAAAACTTCTTATCTCTTGGGTTCATGGCTGAGGAATAAGTCCTGTTTCTGGAAGGCTCCCTGTATATAGGGATGGTTTAGAGGCAAGGACCATTGCTTTGCCAACACAGGTCTTCTGTGTTGGTTTCTATTGCCCTACTAAGAACGAACTGCAGATGTTGAGACTTAACTCACATTTATTACCTCACAGTGTATAGGGGTGAGAGGACCAGGCATAATCTTATTGGGGCTTTTGTCTAGGATCTTGTAAAGACAAAAGCCAGATGTCAGCCAGGGCTGAGTTTGCATCTGGAAGTTTACCTGGGGAAGAGTTCAGCCCCCATTGCATCATTGTTGGTGGCCTCCATTTCCTTGTGATTGTCTCTTAAATTTGTTGTTGGCTGATTGTCTAGCCTTGCTGTTTCTGACACGTGAACTTCTCTAGCATGCCTGCTTACTTCATCCATCCAGGGGAACCTTCAGTGTGTTAGCAAATTAGACTCCTACACAATGAACTTGCCCATGGGGGACACAGCTCATCACCTGCTTTGTATTATACAGAGCAGAAACAAGTTATGGGTTCTGTCCACATTCAAAAAATAGAACAGTATGATGTTTGGAGTGGAAGAGGGACATGTATTAAGGTCATGGTTTCTCCTTGGCTAACAGGAACTGCTGGGAAGGAAGGAAGGAAGGAAGGAAGGAAGGAAGGACGGAAGGACGGAAGGAAGGAAGAAGGGGAGGAGTGAGGAAGGAAAGAAGGAAAGTAGGAAGAAAAAGCTCCACTTACAGGTGGCTTTGGACTCATATGAAATAGGTAGTTTTCTTTTAGGATACTCATAAAACAGGAAATGGAAGCCGAATAAAATGGTGCATGCTTGTTTCCCAACACTGGGAAGGCTGAGGCAGAAGGATTGCAAGCTTGAGGGCAGTCTGGAATACATCAGACCTTGACAAAAGAAAGAGGAGGCAGATGAAGTTCTTCAATGAACATGCTGTCTTTAAGTAGCAGAGTAATGTCTTCAAGCAAGTTTGGTAAGATTCATTTAATTCAGGCCTGCGACTTTGACCCTTAGAATAGTTATTATCATTATGGCTTATACCTGGCTTACATGATTTGAGACACTAACGTCCATGATTTTAAATAATTGGTTTTCCCATTCTAGCCTAGACTACCTTATCGAGTGTCATTTTCTGCATGCTCATTCTGTTTATCAGAAGCCTCGACGGGCACTTAGAGACTCCACGTCCTAAGGAAATAATCAGTGAACTATCATAGCAGATAATTCATATTGGCTGAGTGGGTGCACAGGTGAATTAAGAAGTCATGGCAGGGATGGAAGCTGATACACAATCAGTGTTCTTATACACTGCAGGTGTAATGCAGGGCTTCTCTACTTTGGCAAAGTTAGGCCAGGTCATTCTTTGCTTTGGAAGATGTCCTGTGCACTGTAGGAGGTTCAGTGTTTTAGCTGCTTTTCTATTTCCGTACTAAGACACAATGCTAAAGGCAACTTATAGAAGAAAGTGCTTATTGAGTTTACAGTTTCAGAGGGCAGGACCTTGACCATCATGGCAGGGAGAGCATGGAAGTAGGCGGGCAGACATGGCACGGCACTGGAGCAGTAGCTGATTGCTTACATGTTGAGACAACAACCATGGGGGGGGGAGAGAGAGACAGAGAGAGAGACAGAGAGAGAGGGAGAGAGAGGAAGAGACACACACAGAGACAGAGAGAGGGAGAGACACACAGAGAGAGACAGAGAGAGGAGAGACAGACAGAAAGAGAGAGGGAGGGAGGGAGACAGAGAGGTAGAGAGAGAAGGAGAGAGAGAGAGAGAACTAACTAGGAATGGAGGAATGGCAGGGTCTTCTGAAACCTCAAAGCCTGCCCAAGTGACACATCTCTTCCAACAAGGCCACACCTGTTAGTTCTTCCCAACAGCTCTATCAACAGAGGACCAAGAATGCAAATATATGAGCCTATTGTGGGCCATTATCATTCAAACCACCACATTTCGCCTGCCGCAGAACTTTCTGGCCAGTCAGTCTAGTGAATTCTAGGCTAATGAGATATTCTATCTTAAGAGAGAGGTTGGCAGGTGGTATCTGAGGAATGGAGGTGGTCCTCTGATCTTCATGTGAATGCAGACATACATACAGGATATGTGTGTACACCTGCATACACATACACACATACACACACACACACACACCCCTCCATACCAGTAGATGTAAAGTGCTACCACACTAATTTTAATTTGTATTTCTCTAATGATTAGCAATGGTGAGCATATTTTCTTGTTTATATGCTTGATGAGATCATTTTAGGAGGCTGTAACTCATTCCTAGCTAATGAATTATATTTAATAGTGATCTTGGAGGTGGGTGTAAGGAGGATATAATTTTAGGCAATGAGATCTCCTCCATTCCAAGTACCCTGATGTACAGAAGTGCACAGGATTGCTTACTGCCTGCATGAAGTCTTTCCCAGATGTTGTAGGGTCTGAGAACTCCCTGGTATAAACTATGCTCATTCATCTTGGTTATCAAGTAATATCCCGCCTACAAAGTCTGCTGAGGAAAATGCGGCCAGCTGCCATCTCTTTAATATTTAGAAATCTGCTTTAATAAATCCTAGCCCTTCCTGTACATTGCTATCTGTATCCATGCTCTCCAGTTTTCTGGGAATTCAGTGGGATGGTTCCTTATCTGTTAGCTTGTCAGAAACAGGCGTGAGGACAATCAAATGCTCATTTTTTCGCATCTGGTGTTCTGCGGGGAACAACATTTAGACCCCTACCGTGTTTAACTGTATAAATGGTCTCTATCTATCATCTAAATCAGAGCTGCTTCTGTGCGGAGCAAACCATATCAGATAGAGACTCACATATGGTGGGTGCTGGGAAGGGGGCAGCCTACCTCACCCTATACCTCTACACTGTCAAAAAAAGCTGAGGGCTTGAAGTCTCACTACAGCATTTTCTTACCAAGCTATTGTTTGAAGTTTTCCTTTTAATCATACACTGTGTGCATGTGAATGGTTTGCATAAGTACCTGCACCTGTGCATGTCTGCATGTCTGCAACTTTCACGCCTCACTTCTGGGTTTCCATATTTGTCAGTCATTGACACATGACCTTATGCATTTATTTAAGCCTTTATTTTTGCATAGTCTCTTGGTAGCTTCATGTCTACCCGTGTTGATTTGTGGTATCTGTCTGTGTGTTGGTGGCTCTCCATGCCAGCCTAGGTCTGCAAAGATTGGCATGTGCCTCTGTACTTTCTATGCCGCTATCTTGGCATGTAGGTTTAGTGTGTGTGTGTGTGGGGGGGGCTCCCATGCCTCATGAAAGCACACCGATTTCTCATCATCTTCTGTGTTATGTGGATAGATGCAAACCATCCATTTTCTTGCTGAAGGAGTGTTTTGGGCCTGGACTGCTGTGATAAGAAGCAGCCATCCTTGTTTCGAGTGTGAGGTGTGGCTTACACTGCCTCTGGGGACTACTCTCTGTGTGCAGTCATCTGCCATAGCACTCGCCTGGAGAAGAGTCACGTGTGTTGAAACCAACCCCCTCTTGCTTTCAGCAGCTGCAAGTCCTGCACACCGCCTCCCTACCCCCATGCTTCCTGGTCCTGCAATAAAGTGGTAGGACCAGGCTAAGGAAGTAAAATGCTTGCTACATAACAAGGACCTGAATTTGGATTCCCAGTATCCATGCCAAAAATTGGGTGTGGTGGCACATGCCTGTAATCCCAGCACTTAGGAGCTTCACAGAGACAAGAGTATTCCTGGGGCTTGCTGGCTAACGTGTCTGGTTGAACTGGCAGCTCCAGGTTCAGCAAGAAAGATATTGTTTCAAAATAATAAGGAGGAAGACAATCAACATTGACCTCTGACCTACACCCCACCCTAGAAGTTGTGAGGTTAGTACAGTTCACCCTCTTGCCATCTGCTCTGGCATCTCCTTCCTTTCAGATATGTACTGATACTGGTTCTCTTGAGCAGGTTCCTGGCTGTTCTTTTAGAAGCTTGCTCTGTGCTGTGCCCTGCCTTCTCTTTCTGAGCTCACCGTCTGCCTTATCATGTTTCTCGCAGGCATGAGGATGGTGACCACAGTAATCGTTACCAGCCCATCGTCATCAATTCAAACTTAGCTCTACAAGCACTTTGTAAATTACAAAGGCCTGGGGCTTGGCACACACAACCCCCTACACTCTCTAAGTCAAGCCTAAACGAAACAGTGCGCATTCCTCCAGTGGAAGCTGGTGTTGATGGGATAGTCGCGAGAACGGGGTGCTGAATGATCGTGTCATCACTATGGAGGAGGAACTGACTTCAGGGTCATACAGCTAGTCAGTGGTAGAGGCAGGAAAAGGACCTGCACATTCCGGATGGACTTTTTTCACTTTTGTTTTATTTCCTTAGCATATTAAGCAACAACTTTCATTATGGCTTTCTGGTACAGGTGTATCATTATATTTTGCTCAGATCAGTGCACCCATTGCCCTCTCTCACCTCCTCTAACTAGCTCATTTCCCATTCACAAACAAAATGGTCCTCCTGCTTTCCTGCCATGCACACAAATATGAAAATCTCAACTCTTCATCTGATAGAAAACATGTAATACTTGTCTTTGCTTCCCCGGTACTTTTTCTTTCTCCTCTCCTATCATTCCCCTTTCTAGCCCACAACACATCTTTTCTTAAAAATTGTTTTTATTGAGCTATGTATTTTCCTCTGATCTCCTCCCTTTCTTTCCCCTCCCCTTCTACCCTCTCCCATGGTCCCCGTGCTCCCAATTTACTCAGGAGATCTTGTCTTTTTCTACCTCCCATTTAGATCCATCTATGTCTCTCTTAGAGATATGTTGTCTGGGTTCTCTGGGATTGTGAACTGTAGGCTGGGTTTTCTTTGCTTTATGTCTAAGAGCCACTTATGAGTGACTACATCTTATATTTGTCTTTCTGGGTCTGGGTTACCTCCCTCAATATGATGCTTTCTAAATCCATCCATTTGCCCGCAAATTTCAAGATGTCATTATTTTTTTTTTCTGCTGTGTTGTACTCCATTGTGTTAATACCATATTTTCCTTATCCACTCTTTGGTTGAGGGGCATCTAGGTTGTTTCCAGGTTCTGGCTATGACAAATAATGCTGCTATGAACATAGTTGAGCATGTGTCCTTGTGGCACAATTGAGCATCCTTT
>LOEQ01005030.1:208036-228443 GCA_001685075.1 Bramus lutescens | reverse complement strand
GCTGTCGTTTTGTCTTGTTGACAGTGTCCTTTGCTTTACAGAAGCTTCTCAGTTAAGGGAGGTCCCATTTGTCAATTGTTGCTCTCAGTGTCTGTGCTACTGGGGTTATATATTTAGGAAGTGCTCTCCTCTGCCAACGCATTCATGTGTACTTCCTACTTTCTCTTCTATGAGGTTCAGTATGGTTGGTTTTATATTGAGGTCTTTGATCCATTTGGACTTGAGTTATGTGCATAGCGATAGATATGGATCTATTTTTATTCCCCTAACACCTCTTTATTCACAGGAAGGAAGCAACTGTTTCTGCTAGTTGTTCAGTGTTTTTCTAGAATGACTATATACAGAGATGTTCATCCCCATGCATGTGTGTGTGTATATATATGTGTGTGTGTGTGTGTGTGTGTGTGCATTGGCATCCAGCCCTATACATGCATGTATTGGCATCCAGCCACATGCATGTATATATATATACACACATATGTATGTGTGTGCATTGGCATCCATCCCTGTGCATGTGTATATATACATGTGCATTGGCATCCAGTTCTTTGCATGTGTGTACACGTGTGTGCATCAGCATCCAGCCCTGTACATGTGTGTATATACATGTGCACTGGCATCCAGCCCTGTGCATATGTGTATATGTGTGCATTGGTTTCTATCCCTACCTATAGCAGCAAGACATATGGACTGGCTTTGTATCTTTTTTCTTTATTTATTATCTTTAGAATCCTTTCCCATCAGGACATGAAGAACAGCTATAGTCTGTAAACTATCTGCCTATTATATTATTACACAGACATGCATTTATTACCCTTCCAGTCTCCCATTGATGGACTTTTGGGCAGTTCTGGATGTTCTTCTCTTACAGACGTGACTATAATTAATAATGTAGCCTTAGCATCATTTCTCACAAATGCAAATCTATCAGCGGGATGGATTCCTAGAAGTGGAATCGTGTTGGCTTATGAAGAAAAAAAATCAATGCTTGGTTAGTTTCGCTTTCTCAAGAGGGGGTTGCACGGCAGTGCTGATCCAGAGGGTAGCCATGCCATTGTGTATCATTATGTCAGAATTAAAAATCGACTCATTAAACAGTTAATGGGGACTTGCAATGAGTGGTAACTTGGAAACTCTGCTCATTGCCCCTCCCTCTGCCTTGAGGAGGTGCCCAAGTCTCTGAGGCTGGAAATGACTCTCTGATAGCAACAACAGAAGATGCATAACTCCTCCTAGGAGCAGCATGGAGTCTGGGCCTTCCTTAAGGTGTGCTCTCTCACAGACTTTGACTCTGCTTTTGCCTCACCGGAGTTCATTTTTAATCTTCTTCTGCAGTTTGGCCTGTGGGAACAGGTAGCATGTGGCTAGTCAGCCTGCCCTATATAGAAAAAGCCTGGAAGGGACAACTGAGAACACAAACAAACTCTGCCTCAGAATCCCGTGAACTTCTGGACACTGATGTTTCTCCCTCTGAAAAGTGGAGATAATGGCACCTACCCCAGCAATGACGGATAACGCAGGCTTGTAATCTGAGCTACTTAAAGAGGCTGAAGCAAAAAGATTCAAGTTCAAGGCCTTCCTGGACTACAGAGAGAGTCTGAGGCTAGCTAGTGCAACTTAGAGATACCCTGTTTCAAAAGCATAAAGTAAAAAGGAATAATAATAAGAAAGGCTGGGTATGTAGCCAATGGCAGAGGACTTGCCTGGCATGCACACAGCCCTGAATTGTGTCACCAGCATGGCAGACAATAGCAGCAGCAACAGCAACATTGTCAGCAGCAGCAGTGATATCAAATACAACACCACCATGCTGCCCTCAGATGGAGCTCTTCTGAGGATTTAACTAGTTCATGTATTCACATAATTAAAAGATCTACCGCGGGCTTGAAACTACTTTGGGGTCCCAGAGTGTAGAACTGAACAAAATTCACCAAGTTTCCTGATCATATGGGCGTGGTAGTCTATGGAGGGCTGCTCATTGTGTCTGCCACGTAACAGACAGTAGAGAACAGAAAGGTGTGTGTTTGCCTTGAAGGGTTAGGGTATTTGTTTTCTGGAATGGAAGAGGTAGTGAGGATAGTTATCTGCAGACAGAATGCTGTGGGAAAGGTATGTAAGAGGGAGATCACAAAGATGCTTGGAGAATGGAAAATATGGCCCCGTGCTCAGCAGGTGATGGGGGTTGAACCCAGGACTTTGTACATGACAGGTAAGCACTCTACCACTAAGTGATAACCCTAGTCATTTTTTTTTTAAAATATATATTTGAGGTGGGCACTTTCTAAGTCATGTAGGCTTGCCTGGAGCCCAGTAGGTCTTGCATTTGTGATCCTTTGCTGGGTATACAGAGCCCTTTCTCCATCTCCACATGAAGAGCAGGCTCTGGGCCTCGCATCTTATTATCTGGATTCTCAGGATCAGTTCCTGCCATGCTCGCAGCTCAGCTTGTACCTGTCTGACCCATGGCTGCCCACGTCCACTGAGTTTCATTTCACACGAGACCCCATGTATTCCCCGTGTCCCTTGGCACTCCACGGCCTGTGTACTTTACGAAATACCAACTTTTGCTCACGTGTGTTCTGTCAGTTCCCTTATGGTTTTTAATCACTCTCTTTTGACTTGATAAATGAGTCTCGACTTCTCTTAACTTTCCCGAAGACCCAGGCTAGAAAAAACATCCTTTCCAGTAGCTGTAGCAGTAGTGAGGGAAAAATGAGCCTCCTCCATACTCGATAAATCACTTTGTCACCTTAATCTTTTATTGATCTCAATAAAAGTTGTATTTTGTTTCTTAACAAAAATCCACCAGGGAAGACATCCTCTGCAGGTGGGGGCATGGTGAGAATCATGGTCAAGTCATCACCCCATATAGTTACTTATGGGAGAGCAATGGATTTGAGAGGGGCTGGGGGTGGAGAGAGACTCTGGGACCATTCTCACAAATGATGCATTGTGTTTTAAAAGACATCCTTGACTCCAGGTAGCCCACTCTCAGACAGGACTCTGAAGCTGCATTTTATGCAGACATTTATAAACAGGTCGTAAACATCCTGCTTCTCCAAGATGAGAAAGCAAAGGCTCTTTCAAGCTCGCAGGTAATGCATCTATGCGGTCAGTTAAATTTAGAACATGGCAATCATTGCAGCCCAGGCTGACTTGATCTCTGGGGGAGGATTATCAAAACAGGGTACTCAGGGAGAAAAGGGGACATTCCATCAGGGCTGGAAAGAAAGCTCTTGTTAGGGATTGCAGTAAATTTATTTTCCCCTTGCTGCAGAAGCACAGAAATACTGATAAAAGTTGTCTTCAGGGTTAACATGTATGCCTTCAGGGTTGACCCATGTGCCTTCAGTGTTAACATGTGTGCTTTCAGTGTTAACATGTGTGCCTTCAGTGTTAACATGTATGCCTTCAGGGTTGACCCATGTGCCTTCAGTGTTAACATGTGTGCTTTCAGTGTTAACATGTATGTCTTCAGTGTTAACATGTATGCCTTCAGGGTTGACCCATGTGCCTTCAGGGTTGACCCATGTGCCTTCAGTGTTAACATGTGTGCTTTCAGTGTTAACACGTGTGTCTTCAGTGTTAACACGTGTGCCTTCAGGGCTAACATGTGCATCTTCTCACTTGCATCTTATCATCTTCCCCAGGGTGTGGTGAAAGGAGAATGTGATGATTTTGTCGGAAAAACACAAAACAAAATGAAACAAAACAACTAACAAACAAGTAAAGCAGAGCAGTGTACAGACACGGTGTCCTTCTACTAACATTTGCTGTGGGTCTGAACTCAGCTGTCATTTCCATGAGGCATCACTCACGACCTTCACTGACCCATGACAGGAATGCTGTGGTACTGTAAGACACAAACCGGACAAGGTCCATGACTCCAGTGAACTTTTGTTCTCTAGTGACATGGATATAGTCACCTCATTTACAGGGTGTCAGTTACCTGTGGTCAAATATTGGATGGAAGAGTCTAGAAATATGCAAATCATAATTTGTCACTAACTTTAGTTACACCATACAGGTATTATTGCTTAATTTTATTATCTACCACTGTTAATCTTTTCCTGTATAAAATATATGCATTGAAGTGCATAGTAGGTGTGATTATATAGAAAATATATGGCCTGGGCAGCAGGAAGGTGCAATAGATAAAGGGGCTTGATGCCCAAGCCTGGCAGCATGAATTCATGTCCAGAACCTCAGGAAAGAGACAGAAAAACTGACTCCACAAGGTTATCCTTTGTCCTCCAAATGTGCTTATGGGGTATGCACCCTATGCACATATACTCTGCAATAATAAAACATGTAATAAATAAAAAGAAAAAATAAAAAGTATATATAGGTAATATTTATCATTTTGGACTTTCTGACAAGGGCCTTGGAACGTGTCCCTGATGGCTAAGGGGGTAACGGTTTCTACAGCTGGAATTCAAATCTTGATGCCTGGTGCCTAGGACTTAACTCATGGGAGCTAAAATTTGTCTTTATTTTTTTCATCCAATTGACAAGTATTACAACACCTCTGGGCTCAGTTTGCATGTGTGTGTGTGTGTGCATGTGTGTGTGTGTGTGTGTGTGTATGTGTGTGTACAGCAGGGATTCCTGGTTCTTAGCTCTTGTAGGAGAGATATGAGCCAAATACTCTCCGAAACTCATTTCACTCTTGCCTTGACTCCAGCTGATACTCGGCCCTGTTACTATGCTAAGTTCCATGAGGTCTTGCTAACAATGGATGACATTTATTATATTCCTACTGTGTGCCATGTACTTTGCTAAGTACATTTCATGTACTCGTCTCTTAATGTTTCTATACATATCAGGATGAAGGTAATGCCACTATCATTGTTTTTCTCCAAGGGGAGAAACAGCACACAGAGATAAAAATAAATGTTTACAATTTTCAAACTGGTAAGGGCAGACTGGTTTTGGAGTCAGACTCTATGATTCCAGCTCAGCAAGTCCCTTATCTCTGTTCTTCTAGAATTTAGTGGTTCTAATTCTGCTATTCTCATGGCTCTGAATCCACAGTCATAGGCCATGTTCAACATTCAAAGCAGCAATGGAAGATGTCTGGCATCAATCCAGCCAATCAGAGATGTTGGACAGGAACCGCTTTGCTCAGCTGGGTCCAGATGCTGTAAACACTGGGCGCATCCTGATGGGCTGCATATTCATATGGATAGTCAAGCCTCCCTGAGTGTGGCTAGGAAGGGCTGACCATCCAACCTTCCCAATGGGCCCCAGTATTCCTGCTGGAGAGTGCTGTTTCCTCTCTGTTCTGCTCTCCTGGAAGCAGTATGCGGTATACCATCTCATTAGCATATGTCACCAAGGATACATTGGAGAATGGAACCATGACTCCAGCAGATATTTTGTTATCACCTCCCCATCCATATGCAGCAATCTATCCAATTGCAGACCATAGGAATCTCAGGTCTTTGCACATTCATGGAAATATAAAGTACTATATAAAACAAAGGCGGTTGTTAGGAAAGGATGCAGCACTGAGTGCACTTGTGAAAGCATCACGATAAAGCAGTGCATGCACTGCACAGTCCTTCCATATTGCTTTACGAAACTGCTTCCATGCAATGGTAAAAGAAAAAAGAATGAAAACACAATTACAGAAGTAGACCTTTAAAATCACTGTTTGGATAGAGCTAACGGAACCAGTGCCTTCCATTGCTGCAGTCATCACTCAACAAACGTTTGCTGGAGGTCTCCTGCACACCAGACCACAGCTCACTGCAGATTTAGGAAGAGCAGCTGACTCCCACCATCCAGGAGCTCCCAGGTTTCATGGTTGTGTCAATGTTCTCAGGGTGTGGGGTGATAGGAAGGAATTTGGCAATATCTGGAGACTTTTTTTTTGTTTGTCATAACTGATACAGAACTTGGGGTCTCAGTCTGTACCCCAAGAAACCATTTTCAGTTATCACCCTCAAGCCGATTAAAACAGCCATGTCAACATAAAAAAGCAGAAAAGGGGATTTATTCCATGTTGTCACATTGGAGAGGGGGACAAAGAGATTTAACAAGCCCCCTATGCACTCCCCAAATCCATCTTAGGGATTTGGGTAACATTTAAGTTTAAATAGAGAGTCAGGAGGATGTATACCAGTCACTGTGGTCTTGCTCACTGGTCCCTGTAGGTTTGTCAATCTTCTCTAAGAGAAAAGTTTCAGCTCTGGTTGGCTCAGGCTTTTCTTCTCCCAACACAACATTCTTGGGGGGCAGATTCTAGTCTCTTGGGGGTCCATTGTTTTAACAGTCTTAGCATAGGTGGATTTGTGTGATGCGTTCACTTCCTTTAGGCCCACTATAGAACTGGGCAGAGTGTGCTATTGCCATGGTAGGCAGAACTGGGGGATGCTGCTAAACACTGTACACTATGCAGGACTTCCTACAGCAAATAATTATTTGTGCCCCTCAACGCTAGTCATGCCAACGTTTGGCAACTACTTCAGAATGTCAAGGAATGAGCTTCAGCCTAAGGACTCATGCAAGACCTTCAGGAACTCAGAAGGAGCAACTAAAACAGGCAACAATTTCCATGGAGAAAGTGACATTCGTCATGTGAATGAGCTCAGCACTGAGAGACCAGTGATCTCGTGTGGTGGAAGAAGAGAACAGGATGTGCAAAGAATGTATTGGTCAGGGTGGGGTCATGATTGCATGATGCACATCCTTGCATGTGGGGTGGATGACTTCATTAGGGTGATGTCATAAAGGCCCTCAGTGCTGCTCTCAGGACTCTGAAATCTTCTCTAGATCAGAGTCAGTGCACTGACCTGGTAGCTGCCTGGTCCATGCCTTTATGGAATAGTTCCTTAGCTAAGAATTGTTTTCAATATGTCTGAATTCTTGGAAGAGTGTTTAAAGAGAATTAGTGTTTGTGGCATATGTGATATGCAATCAAATCTCAGCATCCATAAATGAAGTTCACTGATCTCAGCTGTTCGTGTGTTAATCATTATTTATCAACATTCTCACATATTGCAGCAGTGTTAGATAGCAGTCGCAGGAGGCTGTATGTTCTGCAAAGCCTGGGATATTTGCTATCTGTCCCTTTACCTTGCTGGTGAGAACAGAGAATAATATAATAATAATATAGAATTATTTGTCATAGCAGCTTGGAAGATGACCCATAAATTGTGGAATATAGTTTGAAACTATTGTTAATCTAAGCCAGATGTTACTAAGGTTTTGAACCATTCAGGCTGTGCTAGGATGTGCAGTGGTAACAAGCAAACTCGTGGAACTCGGTGGCTCTGAAGCCTGCATTCTTATTCATAATGCACTGATATGTCAGCCAGGATATGATAAGTTGTGTTACAGTAGCAAGTGAGGCCCCAGCACGCAGTGTGTTTTAAGGGTCATTTCTTACATGCCTATTGTGGACTGGCTAGGGTTTTTTTCTTTGCCAACATAGATGTCTCTGTTTGAAATGTTTTAGCTCCTGTAGAAGGAAGAACCGATTCAGTGAAGCATGTCTGGTTCTTAGACTCACACTAGAGAGAGACACACAATGGGTCTGGTAACATTCCACTGGACAGAGCAGGTATGCTGGCGGATCCTGAGGGCTACAGGCGTGGCTACAATCTTCCCCTCGGGTCGACACCACAGACGGCAGCAGAATTAGCAAAGACAAGGAAACAAATTCTCTTGTCATTATACAGAGTGGGAATGGGGAGGAGCTTGGGGCGGGCAGAATCTTGGGGTACACTGGACACTCAGCTCTCTGCCTTTACTGCTTTAGTGGGTGGTGGCAGCGTGGAGAGGCCCGGCAGTATGATAGCAGCTGAAGGTAGGAGACTGACATGGGGCACCTGCTTGGGCAGCTGGGGGAGGAAGAGGTTGGAGAACACCAGTTTTGCTTCTCTCCTGATTCTCTTTTAAATTAAATTATGAGATAATAAAGCATTTAGCACACTGCATAGCAGATTAAAATATAAAATACTTCAGCAGTGAATGTTTTTATGAACCAAGATGAATGATTAGAAAATCCATTAAATGATTTACCTTCATGAACACACACACACACACACACGCACACACACGTGCACACATGCACACAAACACTCCTTCTTGACATGGAGCTGATGCTGTTAAGCAAACACCCTGAAAGCCTAATATCCGAATTCAACTCACAGTTACTTTTGCGTTCAGGTGGGACTGTGATACTATGATGCTATTAACCCAGAGAAGATTTTGGAATAATTAGAATTCTTTGAGGATTCCTATCTTTCCAGTAAAGTAAACAACCAACCAGCCGTTTCCATGGTGCTTGAGAGCCCTAGAGCTCAGGGAGTCTGTCAACAGTCAAGACCAGGCTGCAGGAACTATCTATGCTTGCATCCCCAGCAGGCCAGGGAGAAAATACGTAGCAGTAAAAACTAAAATTATTTGGTTACATTGGGGAAGAACAAGTTTCTGCCTCTGATGGAAACAAGGTTTAGTAGAATCTAAGCTGGACTGAGAAAAATTACATGAACATATATACACAACCACATATCAATATTGACTTTAGTGCTCTAAAGCTAGTCAACTTGGGGATGAATACTACATTGAACAAATATTTGAATTCTCATTCCAACCCCGACTATTGTACTGCAGAACTTGGGGGATGATGAAAATGGTAAATAAGATGGAGAAATTCCCTGGCCTTGCTTCTGGAGGGGATAAACACCAACAGACAGATAGTACAGTGTTGAGTTATGAGGCTCTAGCGGGGAAAGTGGTGGAGCGCGGCAGTGACTTGGCAAAGTGTAAACCAAGGTGCGGCTGTAGTGTCTGCTTCGCTGTTACTTTCACAGGGTGGTCTGGGGGCGTGTCATTCAGGAGAGGCGTCTTCTCGGAGGATTGAACTCTGCCAGCATCTGGGGGAGGATTGAACTCTGCCAGTATCTGGGGGAGGATTGCAGTGATGGGAAAGTACTTGGTACTTCCATGTAGTTGGGTGAGCCTAAGGTGACGGGGAGAGGAGAGAACTGAGAGGAAGTGGCCAGCGTGGTATGAGACTGAAGGGGGATGGCTGGAGGGAGGGGCGAGGAAGCAACAGGGCCCTAAGCTCATTTCAGAAGGACTGATGGATGGGACGTCTCTTGGGGAGAGCTTTGTAAGTGGCAAAGTTACAAGTGGGCTAATGTGGACATCAGTGATGGGGATCTTCTTGGGGAGTTGAGAGCTGTAATGTTGGGGAAGCTTTTTGAAGTTAAATGCTATTTGCTGGGCCTGACTGCACATGGAGCAGGAGAGAATGCACAAACGTGAAAGGGGTTCCAGACAGAGCAACTGGATCCTGTCATCTGTTGAAAGGGGGAGGGCCCAATGGGAGAGGAATAGGTGGAGCTGGGTCATGAGCTCTGCAGCTCTCCAGGTGACCGGGCTGTGCACTCAGAGATGACTTATATCCTCGTAACACTCAACATTTTGCAGAAACAATTTCACGTCAAACGTAGGAGCTAGGCAGGATGGATGCTATTTGTTTCCATTTTGAGAGTGAAAATAACCTAAGCTCAGATAGAGTAAGCCAGAAACAGTGTAATAGACAGGACGATTTTGAAACATGAGACAGAAACCAAATCCAACAAGCTCAAAGATGGGAAAATGGACTGGCTCTCGCGAACAGTGGAATCTGAGAATGTGGCTGGGACTGATGGAGCTTTCGTCGGTTCCATTTATCCTAGATGTTACCTTCCAACTAGAAGCACGCTCCTAGACGGGGATCTCAGAAAACAGTGCACTGTCCACCCAGAACAAACACTGTTTTCCTTTCCGAAATATTCTTGCAGTAAACACCGTGGCAAGCTGGGTGAAGATGCAGGCAGGACTGTTTAGCGAGTCAGCTAGCAACAGGCTCTGATGATAACCTGGGAACCCTGTCACCTCTCTGCCAGGAGAGGTTGCCTTCTTCTGCCCATGAAAGATAAATAACTCCCTAATTCGCAAAAGAAGCAGTTTTCCCAAAACCCGTTTCTGCCAGACCTTCTGGGACAGAAATTTCCCAAGACTCAGCTCCAGCTGGAACAGACCTTTAGAGGGTCTTGTTTCCAAGCCTGGGTTGGAAGGCTTCTCAGCCACGGGCCTCTGTTCTTGGAATTCTGTTAGTCAAAAGTTACGCCTTCGGGCATTAACTGTCATCATTCCCTCTGCCCAATCCCTTTGGCACAGCTAAAAATCCTAAACTCTTGCAAATGCCATCCCTACATCCTTTTGCTTCTTTCTCCATGTGTCTCCATGACAGCAGAGCTCACTTGCTTTCTTTTCCTCTACTGGCTCGTTCCTTTCCATGTTCCTTTGTTCTTTGATGATACAGAGTCTCACTATGTAACCCTGGCCAGCCTAAAGTTTTAAAGAAAACTACACAGTAGGCCAGGCTGGCTTTGGATGGTGACAGTTCTCCCATGGCCACTTCCTGAGTGCTGGGAATAGGTGTTCTCCACTGTACCTATCCCTTTCAGGCCACTTGACTGATGTCTTTCCCACCCCCCTCAGCATAAACATGCTGTTTTCTCAGACATCAGCCCATGTCCTCTTTTCTGCTGCATCTTTGCTTTCTCTTGAGGAACTTCTATCTCTTCCTGTGGGAGGGGCAATTGGCTGCCCTCCTGAGGGTCAGGCCTCATTTTCCTTTCACAAAATTCCATGTAGTTTAAACATCTCTAAGCAGAGATGTGGGACAAAGGCTCATGATAGGAATGAACAAGTCACAGTAATTTAATGACCCTTTGCTCCTGATTAGCTTAGGGATGAACATCTGATCCAGTTCTTACCAATGGGATTCAATAAAAAAAAAAAAAAGCTGGGGATTCTGGGAGAAATGTTTCAAGAATCTCAACCATTTGCAACCATTTCCCGCTCTTAAACAATTGTAACAACCTTCCAGGTGCTTGTAACAACCTTCGAGGTGCTTGTTTTCCCTGTTCCCCTGTGGGTGGGACTTTGACTCACGGGTGGGACTACTACACACCAGTGTTGCTTCTCTGCAGCTCCCTCTTTGCCCATCCCCAGGTCTTCTCTCTGGTCCGTCTCTCTCCCATGCTCACCAGTGTCACAGAACCAGCCAGGATGAGAAATTTTCTTCTTTGACTTTAAGTGTTCCAGAGCTGACGAGCTGACTTATGCTATTTTTAACCATCCTAAATGACATGAAAAAAATGTTCCCAAGTGTGACCTGGAGCATTGAGAAAGAATTGGTGACACAGGAAAGACCAAGAACAGAACGGGATGGGGGAATCTTGGGAAACACACAGCTTGGCTCTCCTAATGTTACAGGGTACTTATCCTTATTATCTTCAATTTTCCATTTAACACAGCCTAGACTCACCTGAGAAACAGGAGGGCCTCAACTGAGAGATTGCCTAAAGGAGAATGGCCTGTGTACATGTCTTGTGTGTGTGGGATTTCTTGTTTATTAATTGAGGCGGCAGGGCCCAGCCCACTGTGGGCAGCACCACCCTCAGGCAGGTAGTCCAGAGCTGTATAAAAAAGCAAGAGTCTATGGGTAAGTCAGCCACGTAGCAGCACGGTTCCTAACGTACTTTCTTAGCCGTGAGTGAGTTTCTCAATCAGAGGTAATGCTATATGGACTAGCAAGCAATCTTGCCTTCAGGTTCCTGTTTTGAGTTCCTGCCCTGGCTTCCCTCAGGGATGGAGTGTGACCTGGAAGCAGAAATTGCTCTTGGTCAGAGTGGTGTTTTTTTTTTTGTTTATTTTATTTATTTATTTATTTTTAAATCACAGCAACAGAAAGAAAAATAGAACAATTCTTCAGATCCTTCTCATGACAACCAGGCCTGATGTGCTCACCTTGTGTATTTCTCTGCCTTCAGTTTAAGTGCACACATAGCACTGGGGAGCTCAAGGTTTAATCTCATGTTGCTGTGCTCTTTCAGACAGCTGTGCCTTTGCACTGTTAGTCTGCATGGAATTTCTCTCTGTCTCACTTGCCTTGTCAAACCCTTTCTCATCTTTCAAAGCCTTGTTCCACATCACACTTCTAGGGTAATTTTTCAGTGTTCTCATGAACAGGCTTTCTGGCTTCCCATCCAGCATTGCTTCTGCAACCGACTGTACCTGAAAATGTGGCAGTTGGGCAGATAGGCTGTGTTGCATGCACCTGCCTCCTACTCAGAACTACAGGTTCCTTACCTGCAGAATCAAGCTTTCTTCACAGATGCATCTCTGTGGTTAGAGTTCAATCCTAGGATGAACCACAGCTTCTGTTTGAACCGAATCTTCTGCTTTCTAATCTCACTGGAGATCCTCTTTGATATGTCCATTCAGACCCTGGCACTAGGCTTAAACCAATGGGAAATCAGGACAACATGACTCGCTTACATTCTGAATGTTTGTATGTGTGTATGTGTGCACATGCTCCTGTATGTGTGAGTGCACACTGGCACTTGAGTGTGTACATGTACATGTGCATGTGATGGCTAGAGGTCAACCTTGAGTGTTGTTCCTCAGACACCATCTACACCCCCTTTTTTTGAGACAGGGTTTCTAATTGGCTAGGAGCTTACCACAAAGCCTAGGTTGGCTGGCCAGTGAGCACCACCTGCCAGAAACTGCAAGAGCACACCATGCTGCCTTTTTTACATATATGTAGTTTCTGGGGATCATGTGTACTAAACAAGCACTTTGCCAACTGAATCTCCTCCCCATCCCCATTCTGAGTGTTTATTAAAATCACCTTAAGTCTAGGGAGGTATTCTTTCACTTTGTCTATACAACCACCTTGCAATAATATACAAGCATTTGTATTTTGCAGACGACGCACAGAAAGTTTACGTTGCAAGGTTATGGAGTCAATAATGGACAAATCAATGATTCCAACTGGGATATCTGACCCTGATCCTGGTACACTTCAGGAATTAATAACTCATGTCAACCTGTTGTCACTGTGGTCTGCCATATTTCCTGCGGCCTTGTCCCACTTCTTTGAAACAGAGCTTTTCAATTCGGTAGTCTGCTAGAATTACTTCTCCCATCTCGAGCTGCGGAAAGCCCTGTGATGTACATCACCGAGAGCCTGTGGCACAGTCTTCAATCTTTTCCACACTCAGCCACTTCCAACCTTGACCTTACAGTGGTGAAGATGATTCTTCTGGGGCTGTTACTCAAAGGAAAAGTGAAATGGTCCCTGTGGGGAGACTGCAGGATTTCCGTTCCAGCCTTCTAATTTCAGATCAGCCCGAAGAAAAGAACTATGCTTGGAGCCCGATCCGCAAAATTAGGTGAGCTCCGTTCTCTGCCTCTCTTAAGAAATATGGGCGCCACTCTAAAAATCTTTTTTTAATCTCCTCTCTGGTCCATGTAACAGGAAATTGGTCTCTGCCATAGGCCAATAAATCTCCAACTTTTTATTGAATATTAAAGAAAGACTTCAAGTCAAGTTCAAAATCTCTTTGCTTGGAGCATCTTACATAATGCTGCAGCTCTGGTACCTCGGGTCATGAGAGCTTTAAAAAGGAGAGGAATGGGAAGCCTGCAGGTCAGTGGCCCTCAGGGATGATTGCTTCTCCTTAAAAATAATAGCCTATTACTCTGACAATCTTAAACAAGGCCTTCCCTCGCTGGCTTGCACATTATAATTGAAAAGACGGGGATTAACGACTGCTAGTCTCTGGGCATCCACAAGGAGCTTGCAGTGCCTTCTCCCAGAAGACTTTGGCCTTTACATAGCTGCGACAGGTGATGTATGGTGGGGGCACTTCTCAGGCACCCTTTTAGGACTGAGGCTCTCCCTTCATGCTGCGTGGTCTGTCGTGTTTCTCTCTCAGAGATGTCTTTGGCTTGAGAAAGCTGCATGGCTTAAGGTCTCTTGCTGTTTGAATGTGAAATGTCTCTGTAGAGTCATGGGTTTGAGCACCATGTCTCCTGGTCACAGTGTTATTTCAGGAAGTTGTGGACTCTTTAACAGGAGAGAGATAGCTGGACAAAGTCCATTGCTAGGAGGAGGTAGAACTTGACATCTGTGACCTGGTTCTGCTTATTTGGAGGCTCTGGTAGAGAAACACAACTGCTCATTTACTCTGGACCAAATAACAGCCCTCTAACTGGCAAGGCCATCTTCTTCCACAAAATGCAAAGCTTCAGGAAGGATGCACATGGAGCCATGAGAGAAGAAGTGGAAACCTGAGCTAGCCCGCCAGATCATCCAAATGAACCCTGGTGGAAATGGAATGGCAGATGCCGCAGGTGTAACAACCGGATCTCCCTCACCAGCTCTCCTTACGGTTCCTGTTCTGCAGAAATGGTGGTGAGTCCCAGCCACATCCCTCCCTGCTGTGGGCTGCCTGCTGCCGTTTCTTTCCAGGCTCGTGGACTGCCTCCAGGAACTGTGAGCCAGAGTAAACCATCCTGCCCTAAGTTGCTTCATGTCAGACAATACTGTTGGAGGAGGCCACTTAGCCCTGAAATAATCACTCAGAAACTGTATTAATAAATCACTGCTTGGCCTGTTAGCTCTAGCTTCTCATTGGCTAACTCTTACATATTAATTTAACTCATTTCTATTAATCTGTATATCAACACATGGCTGTGGCTTACTGGGTAAAGTTCAAAGCATCTACCTCCAGCGACTCTGTGGCTTCTCTCTGACTCTGCCTTCTCTCTCCCAGTATTCAGCTTAGTTTTCCTAGCTCTGTTCTACCCTATCAGGTCAAGCCAGTTTCTTTATTCATTAACCAATAAAAGCAGCACATAGACAAAAGGACCTCCTATACCACAATATTGTCCCTGCAAATTAGTACAAGGGCACATCCTCTTCCAGAGTGCAGCCAAAACGTATGAATGGAGGAAGCACAGAATGAAAAACTGGTTTGCTTGTCCCCATTCATTTGCAATGCTGAAGACCTTGACCCTTCAGAGGCCTCCATACTGTGATTCCGTGTCTCCTCCCTTCCTCACCTCAGATTTCTCACTCGTATAGGTATAGATTATATTGCACTCTGCCACAAACTTCGTCCACATGGAGCAGTCTAGGTCTCTGGGAACCCTTCTTAGTTTAGAAACACCTCGATGCATCAGCATGTTATTGAAAGTTTACATGTCGTATATGGAGTGATCTGTAGAGGGAAACAATTTTATACTATTTTAAGATACACATACATATGGTTTTTTTCAGTTAAATGTGTTTTAGTTTCATTTCTTGCTGAGATAAAGCACCCCAAAAATGGAACTTAGAGTTTTATTTCAGCTCACAGCTCCAGGTTTTGGCTCATCATTGTGGGAATTTAAGGTAGGAGATATCTTAAAACAACCTCCCCCCTCCCGACGTTTCCACATGACTACCCAGTGTAGATGGTCCCTCATTGAGATCCTCATCCCGGGTGATTCTAGGTTGTGTCAGGTTGACCATCACAAAAAATTGATAATTACTATTTTCAGATGAGAGTTCACATTATGGATGGGGCAGCAGAAAGCAAGGAAAATGGGGTATACTGGGGCCCAGAGGTCCTTTAGTTCTGTTGGTAAAAATAAATATGTGCATAGTTATTTTATTTTTGGTTGTGTGTTTTGGAGGCTAAGGCGTTCCATATAAAATCCAAAGGGAGAAATCTTATAGTTGCGTAGCTGAAACCAGCCTCTTTCATTCAATAGCTGTGCAATCATAGACAAGTGGTGTGACTTCTCTGATACTGCTACTGTGTAAGGAAGAGAAGTTCTTTTTGTTTTCCTTCAATGACTATAAGAATTTAAAGAGCCAAAGTCAAGACCCACTGAAAGGAAGCTTTCCTCTAATGTGGAGACAGATTTCCCCCAGTTCTGCTTCATGCTCTAAACCAGCCTAGGATATATAGTGAGAATATATATCTCAAAACAAAAAGCAACACCATGGTGACAAACAAACAGACAGACAACAAAACAAAAGACAATTGGACAGGTATCTCACAAATACATCTTAATACAGATATGTGATACTAATAAATATCAGTTTGAACAAAGCTTGGCATTAAAAGGTGCCGTGTAAGAGTGATCATCCTTCCTCACTAACACCACCATCACATGGGTACTTCATATTCAATGTCCTGTAGATTAGCAGTTAAAAAGGTTTGCGAGCCCTGGGGAGGTGACTCAGTGGTGAAGAGCACACGCTGCTCTCTTGCAGTGGACCAGCTGGGTTCTTGCCCATGCTGGGTAGTCACAGTCAACTGCCTGTGACTCCAGCTCAGGGGGATCGGGTGCTTTTGTCTTTTTTGTCTCTGTGGGTAACACACACACACACACACACATACACACACACACATACACACACAAAAAAATACAAATAAATTATTAAGAAGGTTGGCAGAGGCTGGGGCAGTGCCTGCTATACAAACACGAGGACCTGAATGTGGAGCCCCAATGTGCATGCTGAGCATGGTGCCATACACCTATAAGGTCAGTGCTGTGGAGTTAAAAACAGGAGGATCCCTGGGCAGCCAGCCTTAATCACTTAATGAGTGATTTCAAGGTTTGTTGAAGCACCCCTTATGAAAAAATGTAAGATTGAGAGCCATCAATGAAGATGCCTTATGTCAACTTCTAGCCCCAGCAGGCATGACTATGCACACAACTCCCCATGAGCACAAAGAAGTACATATACATTGAGCACTCCCTACTAAAAAGATTGGCATTTCAACGTCTAGGACCCAAATTCTGTGCCCACCCTTTCTTCTTGGTACAGACATGGTATCTCTATATGTCATACGTTCGTTGTTTGGTAAAGCAACCATGGGATCTGACTCCACCATCATGCTCAAGAGGAATATACGAGATGATTTACATAGCACAGTTTGTGGGTTCACTGGTGTCTTCTACTGTTGAATGATTATTTTTTACTGTTATCAATAAACTTGGGAATCAGGAAAAAAAAATACCCTTTTGTATAACAAACTCACATGCCGATACAATTTGGTCTCTTCATCACAGTCTAGCAAAGCAACCAGAGATGTATTTACTGGGCACATCTCAGACTGGCTGCAAACGCTTTAACGCCATCAGTACTTACTTAATTACTGCCCTTCACATACCAGAGACTGGTGTGGTTGTGTTCCCCATTGTCCGGTTTCAATGCTTATCAAGAAAAGGGCAGCACAAGCAAAATCATCCCCTTTCTTGTCTTCAGGCAGACCACGTCACTCCACTTACACGCTGCCCATAGTTCATAAAACAGAGCTTCGGAGCCTGGCTGGCAAGGACTGAATGTGCAGTATGTAAATCTACCAAGACTGAGCCCGCATGTAAGGACTGCTCTGCAGGTGTTGTGATTGCTTCGTTATTATTGCTTAATTAGTATTCACAGCGCTATCACTATTATCATTTCCCCAGGTCTTATGGGTTACCTCCCCCGCTCTCATCATTCATTTTTATTGCATTTATTTATTTCTGTGTGTTTGGGCAGGGTGGGTGTGTGCCATGAAGTGGAAGTCAGAGGACAATATGTGGGAGTTAGCTCTCTCCTTCCACCACAGGGTCCCAGAGATTGAACTCAGGTTGTCCGGCTTGGCGGTAAGTGCCTTTACCCGCTGCCTCACCTCCTTACTGCTCTCATACTTAAAAGATGTCTACCTTCCAGATGCTGGTCCTCTATGCTGCTGTGTGCAGACACCCTGGGCTTAGTGGGCATGGACTCACTGGCATTTAAACACTGGGTCTTGCTTTCTTGTCTTCCTCTGGGGCTTTCTTATTGCCTTTTCTCCCAGTTCCTGTTTTCAGCCTGATGAAGCCACCCTCTATGCATAGCCCTCACTAAGCTCTTGGCTGTCCCAGGGGCCAGGGGCATGTTGACATAGAGCCAAAGCAATGAGGAGGTCAGATACCGACACACGTCCTTCCCCTTGAGCAGCAAGGCGCTCCTCTGTAAGGCTCCCCAAGTTAGGTGCTCAAAGGGGTTAATTTCCAGGAAGGTTTCCAAACACATGACTAACATAATCCAACATCCACGGCAGCACAGGCATCGCTGCAAAATTAGTGACCAGACTTTCAGGCTCTCACAGGGAGCTCTGCCGGCCTATAAAGCTCACCCCTACAGGCNAGGCTGCTTTGTATGATAGCCCCACCCCCACCCTTAAAGAAAGCCAGCGATGACTTTTTGATACCTCCCAGACTCCAAAGTAATATTCAGGTTACAAACCCTCCCCTCCCCCAAAGCGAGTTATTTGCCAGATCCCAAATGGTCCGAGGTTGATGGATGGTGGGTGATTTCTACATCAGCACACCTTGGAGCCCCAGAGCTAACCCTCTGACAGCGTTAGCATAAAAGATTTACATTTATGTTACGAGGGCCACACAAGAATAATAATTTTAAGATACATTGCCTTGGCTGCTGGTGCGGCTGCTGGTGCACCCTGGGAAATCTTGCAGCAGCAGGAGCAGAGCAGCACTGTAATTACAAAATGGCAGTGCAGGAGAGGGTTTTTAAAGACAGGCAGCTAGAGACCAAAGCCATCTGCATGCCTTGGCGGATTGAAATTACAGTAATATATTAAGACATTACCTGAAAAACCCAGCACCATTTAAATGATTTACTTTTCAGCCCTGGCAAGCTTTAATTTAAGGATAAAGTCATTCAGAAAGCTGATCAGATAGGGAAGCATTATTTCACACAGTTAAGTTAATTTACAGTAGCTGATTGTTGTGGTTGCTTTTGTATTGTTATCTTCCTGTGAACAGCTGATCTGCCAGACAGAAGCAGTAGATTGCTTACCTCAGTGTCTTAATTCAGCGGGTGAGCTATCTGTGATAAAGGTTTGTTTATGAGCAATAATGGGAAAGTCATTTTGAGGCCACCCTGATAACACTGATGAGAAATATTTTTTAGGGAGAAAATACACAGTTAAATAAACAAATGGACTCAGAAGGCCTGCACATGTGTCTGTCTGTCCAGAGTGGCTGCGTAAAGTGGCTGATGTCTGCATTCTGACTCTTACTCCTTCCTCCCGTTCCTCCCATCTGTCCTCCTCTGTGTAGCCACTGTATGGATGTCTGAATTCTGACTCTTACTCCTTCCTCCCGTTCCTCCCATCTGTCCTCCTCTGTGTACCCACAGTGGTTGCTACAGTTGTCTTTGTGTCTCTCGACAACTTTCCTGTAATCATATCGAGTTTTCGTAGAGAACACTGAATTTTCTGGGCCCCATGAATTTAGCTGCTCACTTAGCTTCTGATTTTCAAAGGGGGGAAAACTTGGAGAGTTTGTTTTAATAATTCTGGGGAGTGGGGAGGTGAGATGGCTCAGTGGATGAAGGTGCCTGCGGCTAAGCCTGACCACCTGAGTTGGATCTCTGGGACCCACAGGACGGGCGGAGAGAACAGACTCCTGCAAACTCTACTCTGACCTCTACACAAGTGTCATTCCACACATGTACTCTCTCTCTCTCTCTCTCTCTCTCTCTCTCCCTCCCTCCCTCCCTTTCTCTCTAAATAAAACATAACAAATTAACACACTTTTAAGTAAATTTCTTTTGAAGACGGAGTTTCATGTAGCTCAGGCTGACTTGAACTCCTCATCCCCTTGCCTCCAAATTCTTTGCGATGGTGTTATAGGTGTTCACCACAGTGTCTGGCCTTAAAACAGTATTTATCATTTTTGGGAGTCAGGATATGGAAACACCAGGAAGAGGGTTCTTGAAAATCAGTGAACAGATGAGGTGATGAATGAGACCAGAGACTCTGAGAAGGTGATGGGGTGGGGGAATTGTGCAGAAACTCAAGGGGCATCAGCTGGGCTCAAGCATCTGCCTTCATCTGTGTGGAAATGTTTTCTTTACACGGAACATCACTGTCACCTTGTGAGCTTATCTCCACAGAAGAGGAATTGCTTGTGGAAAAGTGAGGAGGACAGGGCATTGATATGGAAAATCCTTCAGGATATGTGTTGCTTTTATTAATTAATGAATAAAGCTGTTTTGGCCAATGGCTTAGTAGAATAAAGCCAGGTGGGAGACTGGAACAAAGGTATAGAAAGAGAGTAGGGAGATGTGCCATGGCTTTGGTAGCGACCGGCTCTCCTTTGCTGCCAGCACCTTCCACAGGAGCTCGCAGCAGCTCCACGGCAACCATGTGCGACTGGAAGGCGGTGATCAAAAATGCAGACATGTCTGAAGAGATGCAACAGGACTCGGTGGAGTGCACTACTCAGGCGTTGGAGAAGTACAACATAGAAAAGGATATTGCGGCCCATATCAAGAAGGAATTTGACAAGACGTACAACCCCACCTGGCACTGCACTGTGGGGCGGAACTTCGGTGGTTATGTGACACATGAAACCAAACACTTCATCTACTTCTACATGGGTCAGGCGGCCATTCTTCTGTTCAAATCTGGTTAAAAGCATGGACTGTGCCAAACACCCAGTGATCCATCCAAAAACAAGGACTGCATCCTAAATTCCAAATACCAGAGACTGACTC
>LOEQ01005030.1:170089-187524 GCA_001685075.1 Bramus lutescens | reverse complement strand
CCAGCAGCTTCTCAGCCTGGACAGTGGGATGCTATATCTTTTGCCCATCCAGGCCAGATGTCTGCTTGGGCATCCAGCAGAGCCCTGAGGTCTCATTATAGAACCTAGCACCCTCTGAGCTTGTATCAGGCTGTGTTTCTCTGCATTCCTTTGAAGTGGAGATTCTGGCTATCTCTGCAACTCACACTTCCTCACTAAGTTACTTGACCTATTTTTGCCTTAATGCATTGATGCTTTGATTACTGCCTCTCTGTGGCTGGCCCAATATTTCTTCCCCAAAGCTGAATGCAGCCTTGAGAATGAGACCCAGCATGAAACTCAGAGCTGAGCTCTGGCAGCTGGCTCTTGTTACCACAATTGGTCCTGTGATCCACTGCACTGTTGGCCATGTACTCGCACTTGGACGACTTGGGGTTATCATTCTCAATTTTCTTCCTGTGGTGACAGCGTCTAAGATGTGATAAACGCTGGTCAGAGACAAGCCAGCCACATTATTTATCTGCTACAAGGGTACCAAGGCACCTTCTTTTCAAGAGATAGAACCAGAGCTTAAAAGTAATTTTTTTCCAACCTAAATGTTGACTGGGTGATAGATGCTACTGTCAATGCTTTTGATGAATTCTTTTACCCAATCTTCACAGAAAACCCTTTTTTCCCCAAGCCCATTTTAGAGGAAAAGAAGCTGAGGTGTAGAGAGGGCAGGTAACTCACCAAATGTAGGAAGTTATAGAGTCAAGGACTATATTCAGGCAACCAGCTCTAGAGGCTGGAGCTCCAATCTACTCTTCATGCTGCCTCTCAGTGTGGGATGCCACCCGTCCATGTCCCCAGGTGGGTGACTTACAACCTGATAAGGAATGCTACTCATTTCTGCATACCTTGAACTTTGTTTAGGGCCTGGCTAAGAGAAGGTGTTGGACAAGTGTTTGTTAAATAGGTTAGTGTGGTGGACAAGGGGTACCAAAGGACATAATGGAACAAGAGTCAAAGTTGAATTCATGCATTATTTTCAAGGTCCAGACTCTGAGGAGCTGCTGTAGTAGTTAGTATAATCTGGTCAGAGCAGGAATAAGTGAGTGGCAGGAGATTCTGGAGGGTGACAGAGCATCTCATGGAAGTCCTCAGGGGACACATTTCAGAAAGTCGGGGCTGAGATATGGTGAGGCAGCAGAACTTTCCTGAACCTTGTTAGGAGTCTGTGCAGCTCATTAATTTTTCTCCCCATGCCAGGGAGAAGCACATATTTCTTTTCAAAGAAATGTTTTTCCCCTTTGCTCATTGCCATGAGTACTGGGCAACCTTCAGAGGGCTCCCTCACCGTCTTAGTTCAAGTCCTAATTACAAATTCTTGAGCGAGAACTTACAGTTTTCCAGGCTGGTTGGAATGTTCAGGATCAGTTAGTTACCTGAGACATTGAGGGGCAGGGTGCGGAGTGCAGATGAGGTTGTCAGGAAACCTTTTCCTCAGTCTGAGGGATGAAAACCCAGAGCTGATGGTCAGTTTCTAAGTAGATCTGCCCCGACAGTGTCTGAGTTAGGAGGTAATCAAATGGTTGGCTCAAGTCAATTTTCTGCAATAGAAATTTCCCATACACCTTCAGAAACATGGTGCCTAGGAATGGAGGCTGTTGTATAGCAGCTAAAATCATCTTGGAAGATGGGAAATTTGAGGGCCACATTTAAGGTCAGTTCCTTACCCTAGGGGTTCATTCTGTACATGAGGATTTCCAAAGGGCATTCCTAAGAAGTCCTTTGGGAGAAAAAATCCTTTATGTAAGGGACCATGCTCATCACTGCAATCTGTCTTATGTTCTTTGCCTGGAGTATAGCATGCGTATATATTGGAAAAATACCAATTTATTTATGAGGCTCTAGTATTAGGTGTATGTATAACCAACCCATTAAACTTTATGTGTTCTTGTTATTACTTTTCTCCTACTTCATAGACAAGGTGCTTAAAAACTCAGAGAGGTTTAGTAACAATCTAGATCAGACTTAGTAGATTATGGAATTTAAACTAGGTTTATCCAGTTGGCTTAGTCTCTTTTCTATACTTTGCCAAATCTCCTTGATCCAAAATGAAAGTCCTAAAAGGAAAAAAGACAGCAAAGTGATTTATCTTCCATGAGACTTGTTAGAGGATGTGAGGCACCTACAGGCATCCATACACCAGGCGTGGAGGCAATGTTGCTAGAGATCAGGTCTTAATTAAGCTTGGCTTTAATCTGTGACACTTGGCACTCTGGCAGTGTGAGTGGGAAGCTGGGCGTACCTAAGAATGCTGGGTAAACACAGTGGATGCCAGAGCCAGTTCCTCTGTCAGTAGGAAGTCTCAGAAGGCAAGTCTAATTCTCTTGAAAGCAATATACCCAGAAGGGAGCAAGCGCTGCTCTGCCAAAGATCAGTGCCATATCAGAGGAAGGAAGGATAATGGGAGAGGATGCCAGTACGCCAGGGGCTAGAGAGGAAGACAATGTGTTCATTTTCAGTGCCTAGGGTCTGGGAAAGCTGAACCTTGGTAGGTGTGATGAGAATTAACCTAACTACAATCCCGAGTCTTTGAAAGCATTTCTAAGGCAACAAGGCTGCCATTCCTTCATGATATTCATGCTATCAAAGCTTTTTCTTGAAGTTTTCTCTTTTTCTCCGTATCATCCTAAGAAACAGAAGAGCTGATTCCTCAGTGGGCATGCGTTTGACTTCTTTAGAAGTTATTATTGAACCAATTCCTTATCCAGGAGGCCATGTTTATGCATTTGTTCTTGTTGGCTGAGTCATCATTGCTAAAGTTACACTGATCAGAAATGACCAGGGAAGCAGCATTTGGTTTCTTAGAAAGTCGATTATTTGTGTAAGTGTTGGGAGGGATCAGATCCAGTAACAATAGAAGGTTTCCCCTAACAATCAATCCACAGAGCTTGAGGGTTATAAGGGGTGATGGCCTAATGAATGGCTCGTGATGATTCAAAAACTTACCAGGTTTCTTTCCAAATGTGTTAATTTTATTTGATGAAAGAGTTTCTGGAGAGGGTAAGGGACCTCCCAGTACCCCTGGTACTATCAGAAATATGTTTGTCAGGAGCTAGGTACTCATTCAGTGTTCACAACCTTGGAAGTAGATATTGCCTTTGCTTTTATTTTGCAAATGAGGAACAAGAAGGAACAAAGGGGTTAAGTCATTCACACTCATCTAATAAGTAATGGAGCTGAGATTTCTACCTGGAAGTGTTGGTTCTAGAGTTCATGGTTCTGGATGGCCTACACTGCTGTGATGCATACAGCTCTCTACTGAAGACAGTCCCTCCTCTACTAATTCTCAATGCTTTGGGAAAATACCTCGACAAAAGCAGTTTAAGGGAGGAAAGGTTTGTGCTGACTTACAGTTCCTCAAAGGTAGAGTCCACCAAGGCTGCAAAGGCATGGAGAAAGGAGAAGGAGGATGGCTGGTCACCCTGTATCGGAACTCAGAAAGTAGGACAGGCTGTAATGACCTAGGTCTTCTCTAAGTGGACTGCTTCCTCTACTGTGTCTCTACCTACTGAATATCTCACATCTCCAAACCAGCTGGAGATCGAGGGTTCAAACATAGGAATCTTTGGGGGAACATTTCGTATCCAAGACACCACATCTTCCAAAAATGCAATACCAAAGGAAATTCGAAGAGATATTCTTGGATTCCAGATCTTGGCTGCTCTTATTTTTAAGTAGGGTTCGGTTATGTAAAAACGATACTGTGATTACAGATCTGGAAATGTTCTGCAGCAAACACTGAAGTCGCCTTCTCTATTTTCCTGTTTCAGTGTGATCCAAGTGACTTTGAACTACATTATCTCCTTCTCTGCCACTTGGCGCTCTGATCACAATCAAAGCAGACTGGATGTGCCAGGGAGTCAACACCCCAGGAGCAGATCTCACTCAGTATCTGATGGCTTTGGGTGTGTATATCCAGCTTCTCTAACAGCAAGGCATGTGCTCACAGTTCCCCCCCAGAGTCTTCCAGCAGGATCTAGCCTCACTCCCCCACTGGAGAAGTTGACCTGGTCACACGCATTTTATCACCTGCCCTTTTATTTTCCCTGTGCACTTTCTCCACTCCCCTTTCAGGGCCCCGTGAACTTTCAGCAGAACAACCTGTGCAAAGATTATTGTGTCAGGGGTCTGCTTCTGGGGGAACCCAAACAAAGACATGCTCCAGTTCTGTCCTGACACCCAGGCATTTTCTCCCTGGCAGAGCAAAGTACAGTTTGCAGAAAAAGCAACAGCTAAATGAGTAACAAAGTAGGGTTTTTTTCAAAGAGCTGGGTAAGCACCCAATGCTCCCCAGTGCATGGCGGCGAAATGCTAGGTGGGGAAAGTGAATTCAGACTGAAGGAAGGTTCATGAGGTCCCCCAAGGCCCTTTTCTGTCTAGATGTGCTGACAGTATGGGGGTGGAAAGCCACAGGGAGTTCCACAAAAGGATGCAGACCATTAAGGCTTAGTCACACATCCAGCAGTGAATGTGGCTCAGATTAGCATTTTATCTCTTAGGGGAGCAGCCAGAGGTGTGATCAGGAGTTTAGAGAAGCAGGGAGGGAGGAGGATGAATGTTTTCATCCTTTACAGGAACCCAGGACCTGAGGTGAATGCTCACGCCTGACTTAGTTTGACCTCTTCTTCTTTCATGTGTGGAAAGGTCATTGATTTTACACACACCACAACCCCCAGTGAGATGCTGAGGTGTTTCTTTTTTCTTTTTTTTTAGGTGTCATTGGGAATGAGTTAAGCGGTATGCTTAGGATTTACGCAACTTGTTCTCTATGGCACATTGGTGAGATGCTTGTAGTGTTTATGCATTTATAAATTGAATATACATGTTATAAATTGTGAAAAAGTCACAATCAGAAATGATGATGATGGTGATAATAATTAGAAAAGGTCAAAGGACTTGAATGTCTTAATCTTGTCTTCTTTGTGCAGACGAAGAAACTGATAGGGGAGTTAAGCTGTCATCACAGTGTGTGATGCTGAAGAGGTGCTCTGTGTACCACATCCAGTCCAGTTTTTGCCGAGTACGCTTTCATCCATTCTTCGAGAATTCACACATGTATACCATATATTTTGTTATCAACACTCTCCCCGTCAATGTAATACTCTCCCTTTGTAGCCCACCAAGTCCCTCCAGTGGTGTCCTTACATGCATGAGTGCAGGACCTCCCAGTTCTAAACGGACATCTAGAACACACTCTCCCTGCCCCAATGGTCTTTAGTTGCCAAAGCTCCTCAGTTAGAGGTAGGGCTCTGTGAGCCCCTCTCCCATCTATGCTGGATTTCTGGTTGGCTTGGTCTTGTCTAGGTCTTGTGCTGGCTACTATTCATGCATGTAATGATGCTAATTCATCCAGAAGGCACTATTTCTCAACATTCCTCCCCAACAACTATCACTCTTACAATCTTTCTTTTCCCATCGTTGGCTGTGTTCCCTGAGACACACACCAGCCCATTTCTTTATGATGTTCTTGCTCCTAGAACACTCAGGTACATTAGAACTCAACAGAGCTAGGGCTGGGAAAGAGAGAACAGAATGAATGATGGATTGGCTTCTGTGAAAACATCACTGTGATGCATAAATTTTTGACCTGGGTTGGTTCACTCCTCCTTAGGCAACCTGGTGGCCCCCTAGCTTCCTGGCAAGGAGGGGGGAGGGCAGTCATCGTATTGGTGCTGAACTTAGTAAGGACACCTTATCAGTGTAGCATATGACAGTGTAGAAATTCTGGAGCCAAGCAATTCTCTAGCCTCAGGCTCCTGCGTAGCTACTACTATAATTATGTTCTACTGTGCCCAAGCTGATAGGAGAGCTTATAATGATAGCTTATATTCTACACCCTTTTCCAAAACCTACATCAACAATATCAGTGTGATAATTCCAAAAAGGAGGGTCATTTAATAGGATGAAAAAAATAATTGTTTCTATTTTATTTTACCTTTTAAGTCAAAACATACCCTCACAACCTTGAAGAGGCAATGCTGGGGTTTGAACATGTAACATTTAAATACTGAGTCCATAGATGATGGTGCTATCTTGGGAAGTTGTAGAAACTTTTGAAGGTGGGACCTGGCTAGAGGAAATAAGTCACTGGAGGCAAGTCCTGGAGACACAGTTCCCTTGGCTGCCTCATGTTTCGCTTGTTGCTTCTTGGCCTGCATGATGTGAAAGCAACTGTTTGTGCTAGTTAGGTTTCTGTTAATGTGAAACAAGCTAGGGTCATCTGGGAAAAGGGACCCTCAGTTGAAAGAATGCCGCTGTCAGATTGGCCTGTAGGAAAGTCTATGGGGCCACTTTGTTTTTTAAAATTAATGACTGATGTGGGAGGGCTCAGCCCATTGCAGGTGGTGGCACTGTTCCTGTGCAGGTGGCACTGTTCCTATGCAGGTGGCACCATTCCTGTGCAGGTGGCACCATTCCTGTGCAGGTGACACCATTCCTGTGCGGTAGTTCTTGAGGTGAAGGCATCTTGAGAAAGGCTATAAACAGCATTCCTCCATGGTCTCTGTCTGGGTTTCTACCTCCAGGTTCTTGTTCTACTTGAGTTCCTGCCCTGGCTTCCCTCAATGATGGATTCTGATAAGGATGTGAGCCAAACCAACCCTTTCCTCTCCAAGTTGCTTCTGGTTATGGTCTTTATTGCAGCAATAGAAAGCAAACGAGAGTGTTAATGTAGACAAATAGAGCCTCCATGAAAATGTTCCTAAGAGCTGTTCATACAGCTCTGAGCAGCAATGAAGGGTGAAGGGACTGGATCTGGATTGATGTCTGGTTGGAGAGAACTTTGGGTCTGTTCTGGTGTGCTGGAACAGTCTTCACAATGACACCTGTAGGCTTCTCTCTTCTGTTTGACAGACTTCAGGGCTGATTTCTGTATCCTCTCTCATTGGAAAGAAGAGCTTGGTGGCTTTGACACTGGGCAGTAGATGGAAACTTTCCCCCATTAGTGAAAAAAAAATTAAAAGGCAGGAAAATAGTTTAGCACAAAATCAAAATGGTCATGGGCAAATGTTTACAAACTTGATAAGGGGCCCCAGAGCTGTGGAGACCATGGACACTAATGGGTTTTATTTGGATTTTGAGTATCTTACCTGGTGAGTCTCCCTCCCCCTTCTCAATTGGTCTAAAGGTGTCTGTGTCCAGTCTATAGCAGGGATTTCGTCTCTGTTGATTGGCAGGGCTAAGAGTGACACCTCAACTTCTCTGTGGTATAACAGGTACAGGAAGAACTACTGTATGGGAGGGGAAATGGATTATATTTCAGTGAGATTTACTGCTAGGGACAAAAGGCCACAAATAAGTGGAAACATACTGCCTATTGCTGGGACAAAAAGCCATAAAGACTCAAACTGAGGTTTTCATGTTCCTACTTCTCCCTCTTTTTATTTTCAAAACTTTTCTTTCAAAATGCAAGGAAGATGTGAATCACCTAGTGATGGAATTCAAGGCTTCCTCCTTGCTGGGCTTATGGCAAAAGTGTCATTCTTCATGGTCCCTGTTCCTTTGGCAGAACATCTTTCTGGAATCTTCACTCCACCTGTGGGCTGATGCCTAGAACCCTGGAATGCAAAGGGAATAGGTCGCAGGAACAATTGAAACAAGCAGAGGAGCCAAGGCAGAACAGGTACTAGGGTTGTGTACCTCCTCTCCCTGCCCTGATTTCTCACAGTCTTCTCCAAGAAATCTGTGTCACTATCTCCTGTCACCCAGAGAGTTCCCAGAACCATTGAGTCCCAACTGTGGTGGCTTGTGGCTTGATGAACCCTGGATGCTGATTAAGAACCCAGTGAGCAGCAAAAGCCCCCATGTTTCTGGTAGGGCTAAGCATGCAAAACAAACCACATTTTAACATTTTACTGACAAGTACAGAAAGGCTACTGTCTGGGGCTCACGTAAACTCCCAAGTTGTTTTCGTTGCTTGTATCTGACACATGCAAAATTGACAGGAGCATTTAAATTCTCCAGAACCTTCCTCTGTTAACAGATGAGAGCCCATGTTGGGACAGAATGAGAGGGAGGTCATGGGTACTTTTAGAGCTCCCACAATGTGACCAATACCCTCTGGGTACGCTCCTCACCTTGGCACATCTTCTGGCAAGGGTCCATTATGGGAACATTTATTTTGATCTCATTCTGCAGCTGAGGGATGCTGAGATACGTAGGAATAAAATGTCCTGCTCTGAAACATGTGACCCTGCTGGAGCCAGGGCTTAGTTTCATCTGGCATCTGTGATCACGATATCTGTCAGGATCCTAAAGGTAAAGCCACCCAGTTAGGAACATCGCACAACTGTACTTGGGGATAATTTTGACACCTGGGAGTGAAGTTTGGGGAAATACCCTGAGTTGCCCTGCTGTCCTGGACTTGCGGGAGCAGAACAGTTAGCACTCTCTAAACATGGGATGGGAGAAAGAAACAGCAGTTGGAACTCTGCGGAGAGGGGCATCAAGTACTTACTTGGAATAGAACTTTAGGTTTCGATTAATGACTAGATCCAATCAAATAGTTTTTATCCCCATGGGAAGAGGCAGGGATGGTTCTCCACTGGTTAGTGCTACCGCAAGTGGAATTCTATTAATACATGCTGCATGACTACTTCCTCTCAGGTGAAACGTTTCTTCCTGGAGGGAGGCTCATAAGACCCAGGGAGTCAATGCAACTGACTCACAAAGCTTAGGAAGCCCCTGAAATTCACAAGATTGATGAGATTTTCCCCAGGGTATAAAAGCAAGAAACAGTTGTTGGGGAAGGGAATTCTCTTTGATGGAGTGTCTGCACAGGGAGCTTTAAGATTCAGCTTTTATGAAACAATGGCCATGCTAGGGCGGGCCTTTCTTTGATGCAAGTGTCTTTGAGTTAGTCACGCTCTTCTAAGTAACCCCAATAAACCCATTGCTTCACCAACTAGATGTGGGTTAAATACTGTCTTTGGTCTGTCATGGGCACCTCGTTGGAGTGAGTAGACATTTCTTTATGTCACCCCAGGAAGTGAGACAATATTCCTCATACTGAGCATCTTCTAGTGTGGAGGACAGAGCTGAGCCTGCTGTTCTAGTTTTCTGTCCCCCTCCCTGACCTTCTTTACCTATAAAGGACAACATATAGTAAGCCAAACCTGCAAAAGCACATGCTAAAGAACCTGGTCTATGTCAAAGTATTTCCCCTGGGCTATAATTGGAATAATTTCTAACCACATTACTTAGGTTTTGGCTGTGACCTTCAGCCCTATAAAGAGTACATCTTAAGAAGTGCTTTATATCCACAAAGATACCCACCTAGCAGAAGAAAGGACATGCACAGGTTAGCAGCTGGGCGGGTCATTAAAACTCACCTTCTTCATTATTTAATGTGTCTTCCAACCTCCTGGGGCAGGCTGGGAGAGGCTTGCCATAAAATGTGTCTACTTTTCAAGGAGGTCTTCAAAGGAGAAAATAAACACTTTCTCTTCAAAGAGTCATTC
The DNA here is from genome assembly GCA_001685075.1 of Bramus lutescens. Classification (NCBI taxonomy): domain Eukaryota; kingdom Metazoa; phylum Chordata; class Mammalia; order Rodentia; family Cricetidae; genus Bramus; species Bramus lutescens. The sequence continues at coordinate 178,036 of LOEQ01005030.1, read as the reverse complement.
TCACAGCTTGCTATGGAGTGGGAGAGGGAGGCCCAAAGAGGAGCGAGGCAGGGAACAAGAGAAGGCATTGCTATGCATATGACATGAGAGCAGTGCGGGCTGTTTGGGGTGAGGAGGAGGGAGAGAGAAGAGTTGGGGGCAGTAAGAACAAAGCACAGTAAAACAGAGCCATGAAACATCACAATGAGTTCCATTACTCCATATGCTAAAAATAAATTAATAATCATAGAGGAGAGTCATTGTGCTATACTGGGCCAGGTGTGAGCTGGTTGTTGGTCTGGGGCTGCTGTCAGTGTTTAGAATTTGGGAACGGCCACCGGTCTAGTCTCGCTCTGTTGCCCATCCATATTCTACCAGAGGTCATTTCCAGTATCACTGGAAACTGTGGATCATACCATGATTGTGAGCTTAGAATCCAAAGTACCACAGAGAGATAAGTTTTGTTTGGAGCATCTCAAATTTGCAGGTCCCATTCAGTTTGCAGATGTGACATTGAATAACATATTGTTTATGCATAGAAGGAGATCATGGGCTAATGAAAAGTGCTGATTCCTCCCTCCCTCCCTCCCTCCCTCNCTTCCTTCCTTCCTTCCTTCCTTCCTTCCTTCCTTCCTTCCTTTTTTCCTTTCAGTGCCATATGATAAAACCCGGGGTGGCCTTTGACTTACAGAATTTCTACTCCAGGTTTCCAGATGGTGAGGTTACCTGTGCAAACCACCATACCTAGTATACAAATCAGCATGCCAGGAAGATACAGATGAAGAATGCATGGCATGCATGGGCTGTGTAGATGGGGGAGCAGCTGCATTTGTCTTGAATGGTCAGGAAAGCTTTATATCACAGATAATACCGGAGCTACAAGGAGCATTCCTTAAGGCACTGAGAAAGATGGAGCCAGAGGTCTGACATTAAGAATGTTTGATGACATTTGGAAAATTGTGTCTGTGGTAGAGGACACATGGAGGAGGGGTTAAGACAGGAGAGATGCCTCTCTCAAAGACTTGTTAAGAATTTAGGCTGGAGTGGTAGCTTATCCATTATCATGCATGCATGAGAACCCGATTTTTATCCCCAGAACTCATGTAACAGTTGGATGTGATGACAAGCACTTGTAATCCTAATACTGGGGAGGCAGAGACAAACAGATCCTTGGGGCTTACTGACCAGCAGTTTACTTGAATAAATTCCAGGCTAGTGAAAGGTCCCTTTTCAAAAACCAATCTCGACAGCATCCTGAGTCATGATATCCAAGACTGACTTGGCTTTCACACTCACATACCCATATGCACATATATGTGCACATAATACCTGTATATACATATACATGCACACCTGGTACATATGAACATACATATGCACTTTGGGTTTTGAATGAGACTGATACTATGCACATGCCTTTATCCATTGGGCACAGTTGATTAGGAGGAGTGGTGGAATTACATTTGTGTTTTAAAGAAGGGCCCCAGATGCTTCATTCTTATCTTGTGGCTGATGTTCATCCTGCCCAAGTATCCGGATTGAATTAATGGGTTCTTATTTACAAGAAGCATACTGTAGAGGGCAGGCTTACTCACTTGCAATCCCAAATCCCCTACAAGGTGAGAGGAAGAAAAGAGGAACAGTACTTGAATTTACAGAGCCTCATTTGGAGGCGAGAGGGAAATCACAATTCCAGACAAGACAAAGTATTAAGCTGCACTTTTAAGTCCTAATCAAATGCAAGCAAAGCATTTTCAAAGCTGGAGTAATTGGTAGTCAAATAAAGGCTTCTTTTAAGCCACAAAAGTTTTCTCCACACCCAGAGACTGATAACCAGTTTTCCCAGCTCCATTTTCTTCCAGTTGTCTACTTAAAGCAGCAGCACCATTTCTTCACTGGAACCCAGTGGAGACACGAAACCTAACCATCACCAGTGTCTGTGCCTTTTGGGATTGCTGGTGTTGCAAGGTTGGCCAAGAATGTGGAGATGTTGTGCACTCTGGAGGCACAAATATACCCATTAGAACATAGACACTCAGGATCCACCCAAATCTTTACACACATCATCAGCATGGACTTCACACCCTCATCAGGGAGCTGTACCCCCCATCCTGCATTCTCTTACTGGCTCTAGCGCATACATCACACATTTGCTACATTGCTGGCAGCCTCACACACCTCCTACAGCAAACAATGTTCTCTGTTCACTCAGCCACATCACCAATGCTCACGTCTAAGATTCACTGCTTCAAGGTTTATCCATCTGCCCCTTGTGTCTCCTGAATGCCTCTCCTCACCCCGCATTTCTCCAACTCACTCTCAGCTCCCCAAGATTTGTGCTTTCCCTACGCTTTCCTCATCACACACACAACCATGTCAGTCCCCAGGAGGAGCTCTGAATATTCTGTTAGTCACGTCAACACTCCCAGTCTTTGAGCTTCTGTCTAATGGGTAGTGTTTATGACTTAGACTTGTTCCTGAGAAAAATTTAGGGTTCGTTTGGGTACCTGGACCATGGTTGGCTGAAAGCACAAGTACCAACCAGGCAGCATGACCAGCCTTAAGGATGCTTCACCTCTCAGTTACTCCCCTTTCCCTATGACCCATTTTGCCTACCTGTAAAATAGAGCAAGAGTGTTTCCCATTAAAACAGAGCATGTACACAATCCTGTTATTCCACTTCTGATACTAGAAACAATCCAAGTCAGTATACTGAAGAGATAGCTGCACAGTGATGTTTACTGGTGTACCGTTGACAGTAGACAAGATATAGAGCCAGCATAGATGACCATCAGCAGGTGAGTTGATAAAGAAAATGCCCCCTCCACTAAAGTTTGAATGGGAAATATTTCATTTCTTTTATTTTAAATATTGCCTTGTTTTAGTTGACTCAAAAAGAAAACAAAACAAACAAATAAAAGCCAAAAATGACCCACCAAAAGGCCAAAGATATTGTGGGGTGTCTATTTAACGTGAATGATATTTTTGAGGGATCCCTCAAATGAAAGATTTTGATGAATAAAATCAAAGTAAACCCCACCCACAAACCCAAAAAGTCAGTCCTCCTTAAAACCTCAACCAACTAACCAACCAACCAAAAAAAAAAAAAACCGTTGGAGATAAGGGACAAGAGAGTACTTGTGTGAATATGATCAAAGCTCATGACCCATACATGGATGACAGTGTTGTAACAAAATACATTATTTTGTACGATGAATATTTTGTACAATATACTTCAATTCATATAAGCTGGAAGAATATTTTCCTTTTAGGATTGATAATCAAATGAGTAAGATAATGGAAAACCATCAGATTAGCTTCCAGTGCATAATAAAAAGTAGGTCAAAGTTAACTCTTGACAGGTTTAAGTGATGCCAGCATATAAACCAGGTTTTTAAGAAAGTATCAAACCTTGTACCAGGCCTGGGTTTGTGAATCCCATCAGGCAGAGACCAAGCTTCCTGTGTAGGCTGTTCTCTCTGTAATGAGTTCTTGTAGGGTAAACCCAAAGGCTTTCCAAATATGAGGTTGAATGGAGCCTTAGGTTACAGTTATAAAATATGATCTACATGAATGTAACTCATCCTTTTTTCAAAGACATTTTTAGCTTATTTATTGACAATTCCGTGCATGTTTAGAGTGTATTTTGGTAGTATCTATCCCTGACTCCCTGATCCCAGCTTCTCTCACACTCCCCTATCTCCTTTCCAGTATTATGATCTCTCTCTCTCGCTCTCCCTTTCTCTTTCTCTCTTTTAAACTGCCGTGTCTAATTAGTGCTGCCTGCATGCACTTGGGTATAGAGTCATCTGCTGGAGCATGAGTTGGCCTACTAAGGGCTACACCCCCAAAGAAAAGAGATTCCTCCTCAGCAGACCCCAACCATCAGCAGCTCTTTGGTCTAGTCAGCGCCCCCCCCTCAACAATGCTGGAAACTTGACTGGTTTGTTTTGTGCAGGTCTTGTTCAGAAACCACAACTGCTCTGAGTTCCTGAGTGTAGCAGTCCCCCCTCCCCCAGCCTCTGACTCTTACAGCCTTTCTATAGGGTCCCCTGAGCTTTATCAGGCATGAAGTATGGTATAGATGTCCCATTTAGAACTGAACACTCCACAGTTACTCATTCTCTGTACTTTGACCAGTTTCCTGTGAGCCTTTGTATTAAGCTCTGCCCACTACAAGAAGGAGCTTCTCGGATGAGGCCTGAGAGCTGAAGTAGTACGTAAGTATAGACAAGTATGTATAAAGAGTAGCTGGATAGGCCTGGACTTTAAGCGGTAACCTATTCTATCACTTTGCTAAATGGATGGCGTTTCAAACTCTTTTTATGTAGAAAGGAGTCAAGATACTTTGAACATGAAGGTCAGCCTGGCAGGGAATTATGGTTGATGTGCCAGGTGGCCGAGGCTGACTTTGGTTTAGCATTTGGGGGAGACTGTGGGGAGAGGGGCTAACCGATTCCAATCCTCATGTGCTAATCTTTACTAACAGTTTGGTGGAAGTGATTGGTCTTGCTTATTATTCCGTGGGGAACAGGTAGAGCTCTGGTATTGCATTGCTCATTCTCCTGAGCCTTTGAGATTTCAGTGATCATTCTGCTTGCTTTTTCCTCACTGTGGTGATAAGGGAAACCTCCCAGATTCCTTGCCACTCTACCATTATAATTCTGTCTCCCTTACTGAAGGATGATTATGCCCTAGGGTTTGCGCTAAATGGCTGCCCGCAGTCTTCTTGTTAATGGGTCATATTCCCACGGTCTAGACAAGAATACAGAGGCTCAGACTGGGGGGGGGAGTGTAAAGAATGTCTTTTTGATTAGACAGCAATTGACAGCATTGGGCTACTTGGAGCCATATGTTTTGGTGGGTTACTTATGAAGACACCCATGGAGAGGGGACAGAGGGTCACAAGGATATGCACACACTGATGGCCTTGGGTGCTAGACATGTGAAGTCATCTCTCTCTATCCCAGCTCCTTTCATCACAGAGGTAATATCCCCTTTGCGTGTGTGAGTTTCTTGGTAGTTTGATCCGTTAGAAATCTTGTCATTACTCTGCCATTTTGCCTCTTTAAGAATGACAGAGAACAGGTCATGTATTGCCAGCCCTGTCAGGCTTAGCTCTTTTATTGATCAAATTTTATTTTCAGAGCACAAAGGGAGCATTAAAGGCAGCGACCTTCAAAGACATCAACTCGTTGATATGAGGTTGGACAGTTGGAGGACCTGTGAAACCTGCCTTCAAATCCTGGCCTCCCAAACACCTGCTGCTGCAGTGATGTGTCCTCAGATGCCCACTTGCTATCCTCCACAGTGAGCACGGTTAGGAGCATCAAGAGTCTAGAAGGCCAGTGTTTGGCTCTTATACTAAACAGCTGTGACTGCAGACAGATCTCTATGAGCCCTCTAGACGCTTGATTGTAAACCTGGAAAACTAAGTGATTGCAATTTATTAATTGGGTGTTGTAGCTGCAATTCCAGGATGCGGGAGGGGGATGCAGCTAAAATTCCAGGATGTATTTGAGGGAGACAGCTGTAGTTCCAGGATGTGGGAGGGGGACAGCTGCAGTTCCAGGATGTGTGAGAGGGCACAGCTGCAGTTCCAGGATGTGGGAGGGGAGACAGCTGCAGTTCCAGGATGTGGGAGGGAGGACAGCTGCAGTTCCAGGATGTGGGAGGAGGAACAGCTGCAGTTCCAGGATGTGGGAGGGGGGACAGCTGCAGTTCCAGGATGTGGGAGGGGGAGACAGCTGCAGTTCCAGGATGTGGGAGGGGGAACAGCTGCATTAGGATCATGAGTTTCTGGAGTGAGTTCTGATGCTGGCTGAACAAAGAGTTAAACATGAGCTGACTGAGGAATATTGCAGTTGGACCTTGGCAGCTGTGTCTCCTGATTTAAACCTCTTTGTGGTTAAACATCCTCAAAGCTGAGTTAGGCTGGACCTGCTGGATCAGAAATCAGGGCATCTGAGCAAGCTCTCAAACATGCGCAGTAATGAAGGATCTACACCCACAGAAGACCTGACGTCATCACAGTATCACTTATAGCTTTGATACCCCCACAACTTCACAGGGTTTTCTAGAGAATCATGGGAAGAAATACTCCAAAAGGGAGACAATCTGGCCTGTCATCATTTGAGAGAAATGAGAGGTACCCTATTCGACAAATATGCCACTCATTTCATGAATCTGAACATTTTAAAACTCTTTGTACAAATGTACCACATTTTCTTTATCCATTCTTTATTTGAGGGACATCTAGGTTATTTGCAGTTTTTGTCTGTTATAAGCTACTATAAAAATTGTTGAGCAAATGTCCTTGTGGTAGGAAGGAACATTCTTTCAGCATATAAGTGGAAGAGCTGGGTCTTGAGGTTGATAGATTCCCAATTTTATAAAAACCTGCCATATTGATTTCCAAAGTCGCTATACAAGTTTGCACTCCCACTAGCAATGGGGGAGCGTTCCCCTTGCTCCACATCCTCACCAGAATGAGCTGTAACTTGTAGTTTTGATCTTAGTCATTCTGACAGATGTAAGATGAAATCTCAGAGTTGTTTTGATTTGCATTTCCCTGAAGGCTAAGAATTTTGAACATTTCTTTAAGTGTTTCTCAGCCATTTTTTTGTTTCCTATGCTGAGAATTCTCTATATAGATTTATGCCCCATTTTTAATTGAATTATTTAGTTTTTTGTGCTTAATTTCTTAAGTTTTTAAAAAATATATTTTTGATTTTAGCTTTCTGTCGGATGTGAAGTTTTGTGAAAATCTTTTTCTGTTCTGTAGGCTGTTGTCATGTCCTATTGATGGCATCCTTTGTTTTATAGGGGGTTTTCAGTTTCATGAGGTCCCATTTATTAATTGATAGTCTTAGTGTCTGTGCTATTGATGTTCTCTTCAGGAAGTTGTCTCCTGTGCCTATGCATTCAAAGCTATTTCCCACTTTTTCTTCTATCAGGTTCAGTGTATCTAGTCTTATGTTGAGGTCTTGATCCTCTTGGACTTGAGTTTTGTGCAGAGTGATAGATAGGGAACTATTTGCATTCTTCTACCATTCCAGTTGTACCAACAGCATTTGCTGATGATGCTTTCATTTTTCCATTGTATGTTTCTGGCCTCTTTATTGATACAATGGAGTATTACTCAGTTGCTAAAACAATGACATCATATAATTTGCAGGCAAATGGATGGAACTTGAAAAAATCATACCGAGTAAGGTAACCCAGATCTAGAAAGACAAACATGGTTTGTACTCACTTATAAGTAGACATTAGCTGTGAAGTAAAGAAAATTATGTTGTGGGCCACAGACCAAGGGAGGCTAAGTAACAAGGAGGGATTAAGGGCAGACAAAAAGGAAAGCATGTTAGAGTAGATTTCTCAGGTGTTCTGGGGTTGGGTTGGGTTGGGAGCAGGAGGGATCAAGGAGAGGGAAGAAGAAAATACTGGGAGAAATGACTGGAACTGGGGGGCATTTTGAGGGTAAGGTGGAAACCTAGTGCAATGGAAACTCCATGGACTCTATGAGAGTAATCTCAGCAATGATCCCTAGTAATGGGTAACATGGAGCCTGAGCCAGCCATCTTCTGTAACCAGGCAATGCCACCAGTGGAGAGATTGGGACACCAACCCAGTTACAAAACTTTCAACCTGCAGTTTGTCCTTCCTGAAGTGTTCTGAACTGGAGACTAACGGAACTGTCATCAAAGAGACCAGAGAAACTTTATCCAGCAACTAAGAGTCCTACAGCCAACCATCAGGCAGAGATCTGGGAGTCCTGTGGAGGAGGAAAAGAAAGGACTGGGGGAATGAAAGAGGACAGGGACGCCAGGAGAACATGGCCCACAGAATCAACTGATTGGAACTCATGGGGGCTTGCAGAGATCAGGGAGCCTGTAGGGGTCTGACCTAGATCCTCTGCATGATGTAGGAGGGTCATCTGTCTATGTGTTACTTTCATTGGTTAATAAA
>LOEQ01005030.1:153255-168813 GCA_001685075.1 Bramus lutescens | reverse complement strand
CAGTTTACTCAGGAGATCTTGTCTTTTTCTACTTCCCATGTAGATTAGATCTATGTAAGTCTCTTTTAGTGTCCTCATTGTTGTCTAGGTTCTCTGGGATTGTGATTTGTGGATTGTTTTTCTTTGTTTTATGTTTAAAAACCACCTATGAGTGAGTACATGCAATGATTGTCTTTCTATGTCTGGTTTACCTCACTCAAAATGATGTTTTCTAGCTCCACCCATTTTCCTGCAAAATTCATGATGTTGATATTTTTTCTGCTGTGTAGTACTCCATTGTGTAAATGTACCACATTTTCCTTATCCATTMTTCAGTYRAGGRGCATTTAGGTCGTTTCCAGGTTCTGGCTATGACAAACAAAGCTGCTATGAACATAGTTGAACACATTTCCCTGTGGCACAATTGAGCATCCTTTTCATTCTCTTGGGAATGATGCTTCAATATTCCTTGTCTACTCTCCACCCACCATTTCCTTTCTTCTCTTTACCTCTGGTAGGATTTGAATGTTTAGTGTCGCCTAAAGACCCAGGCTTTTAAAGTTTGGTCCCCAGTTGATAGTAATATTGGGAGAGAGTTAAAGGTTTAAGAGGTGCAGCCTAGTGGGATGTGGTTAGGTCACTGGGGTATTTTTTGAAGGGACCACTGCCCCTCCCTCTGTCTCTGCTGTCACAAGATGAACATATCTCCTATATTACATCTTCCTCACTGTGTTATTTTGCTAGGAACAGAGATCCAAAGGCAATGAGGGTAAGGACTATGGAGTAAAACCCTTGAAGAAATGAGTTAAATAAATCTTTCCTCTTTTTAAGTTGACTATCACGTATATTTTGTCGTAGCAAATGGGCTCATACTACCATATCCTTAGCTTTCATACCGCACAATGGACTTGATCATGTTTCTCAACCTGTGACATGTTGGTATTATTTTTAAAGATGTGTGCTTTTGGAAAAGATTGCCAGATCTGCCTTTTCCTTTTTACCTCCTGTTTCATGAAGCAAATGGCTTGTTCTGTCATATAATTCTTTCCTAGAGGCCCAAAGCAATAGAGCCATTTGAAAATCCAGTTCCATGTCCCCCACAAACCCTTATACCTATAAGTTAACAGGTGTTTTTTATTATAGCAACGAGGAGCTGGCTAATACATTTATAAAAGCATTGATGTGCTGGATCACAGGCACTACAGCTTATGTAATTATACCCAAGCGTTAATCTGGAGGATGCTAAGAGTCTACATTACTAACAGTGATATCCTGAGAGGTGTGTTTTTTCGTATTCCATTCACACAGAGGCATCAAAGTACATGCAGTTAGTTTTCATTACACAAATGTTAGACACTGAGGCTTCTTACTGCACACATTCTAGTCAGCTGGTCTTCTTCTAGAACTTTGCAGGGTTCTTCTAACCTACTTTTAGTCACATTCTTTCCTGAAAAGACATGATATTTGTCAAAAATAAATAAATTTGTTAAGATCCTCCAAGTTCATGCGTTTGAGCTTCCATATCATCGGTCTTTACTGTACTCTGAGGTCGCAGTGCCACCCAAGTTTTTCTTTTAAACTTAACAGTCTTTTGAGTATTGACAACTTAACCTTTGAATTACTTTCATGTATAGAGTGAGGTAGAGGTTGAATCTGACTTTTACATAAACATTGGTAATACATTACAAATAGCCCCAATACTTATTAAGCTATTATATTCTCCTCAGATTTGTGATTTTATTTCCTGTCTCTCTGTCTCTCCTCTGTCCCTCCCTTGAGTTTCCTCCCACTTTATGCTGTCTATACTGCTCCTCTGCCTTACTTTGCATAGATAACAATGGTTTTCAGGATATCCTGATATCTGGTTGGATGAGTTAGCTTCTATGCTCTTTCCATGACTCTCCAACGGTTTCCTTCCCAAATTGCTGTTGGTTGAGTTTTATTCTTACACACACATTTAAAACCTATCTGTCAAGTTGCTAATAAAGGTTACCCCATAGAGTTATCTGGAGGATGGAATTAAAGAAATGTGTGCAAAGGGTTTTTCAAGCTGTTAAAAAGTCTAGGAAAGCAAGTACAGTTGGAGATAGGACCAGGGCTTTGGGGGATAGCCACAGTTGTTTGGAAATTCCTTGGAACTTGAATAAATTCTCCAATTCTTGGAAGACTCATTATCTCCATCTGTAGGAGTGACACTGGTATTAGCTAGCTACCATGTTTGTGGGAGAAGAGAAAATTTATGTAGGGCATGATGTGTAAGGGTGCATTGTATGGTTGGGGAGTTAGAGGCCTCAGCACACACACACACACACACACACACACACACTATGTGTGTGTGCACAAGCATGTTTCATGGGATGGGAGGAGAATGAGATTGCTGAGCTGGGCTTCACACAAGAGACTGGGGCTGCTGTTGACATGGTACAGGCTGGCAGGTTAATGAGACCATTCATCAACATTATGTTCAGGGCCATGATGGATTCACCCAGACCCCCTGCCTGAATCTTCTTGGGGAAAGGACATTAATGGTGACATCTGTGAGCACAGGAATGTGTCAGGCTCCTGGAGTGACAGTGGAGAGAACAGTTGCCTCTCTCCTTCAAACTCTTTATGCTTCAACACCTTAAACTCATCAACGCCTGGTGGGACCCGCTGGGTTATTACTTATCTGCCCTAGAATCCACCAGTTATAGAAGAATTGTCTGCTATTAAATGCTCAGACAATGCTGGGGGTCAGAAAGGTAAGGTGAGCCGGAGACCAGACACGGAGGCAAATGAGTCAGAGACAGAAGTATTCAACTTAGTAGTTATATGTCCTTGGGCAAGCCTCTTTGCCTGGTACTTGTACCTTTATGCAGGGTGGTTGAGAGGATCATGTGAGAAACTGGATGTCGAAGGATGTGGATGCAGGAGGAAGACAGTACTCAGCAGTATGTCACAGAAAATAGGAAGTATTACTATTGTTCTCAAACAGGCATCAGTCTCTGGGGTTTGTTGTGAGGCCTGGCAATACAAAGTTTTCTCTCTCTCTGAGAGAGAGAGAGAGAGAGAGAGAGAGAGAGAGAGACCCCCACCCTGTGTGTGTGTTTGTGTGTTTGTGTGTGTGTGTGTGTGTGAATTCATTGGGGAAGGTGTCTTGTAAGAAGAAAGGTTGGAGATAAGGAAAATTATAGCTGAACACAAGAATTTAGGGATGAGAAAGTCAATTTGGAATTTTCATTTAATCAAAAGTGTTCTGAAGATAGAGTGAGAATGGCCTTGTGAGTATAGTGAAAATCCCCAGTTGGTTAAGTCATAGCTCAATATACTCCAAGAACTTAATTTAACCAATGCTGATTCAATCTTTTCATTTGTTTATTATCTATTTATCGTGCATGTGAACACTAAAGCATGCATGTGAAGATCATGTACAAGTGTGTGAATGTGAGAGAACATTAAAGAATGTGTTTGAAGATCATGTGTGAGTGTGTGTGAACACGAAAGCATGTGTTTGAAGATCATGTGTGAGTGTGTGTGAACACTAAAGCATGCATGTAAAGATCATGAGTGAGTGTGTGTGCAAGAACGCTAAAGCATGCATGTGAAGATCATGTACGAGTGTGTGTATGTGAGAGAACACTAAAGCATGTGTTTGAAGATCACATGTGAGTGTGTGTGCAAGAACACTAAAGCATATGTGTGAAGATCATGTGTGAGTATGTGTGTATGAGTGTGAACACTAAAGCATGCGTGTGAAGATCATGTGTGAGAGTGTGCAAGAACACTAAAACATGCATGTGATGAACAAAGGCTGCCTTTCAATACTTTATTCTCTGCATGTATCATGTGTGTTCATCCTGGGCAGAAAACTCAGGTCATCAGACTCGACGAGCCTTTAGTTGGTAAGCAATCTTACTAGCCCTAATGTTTAGTTTATTATTCATCTCTATAATGGATCAACAAACCCCTGTTTTGTAGATGAGGAAACTGAGGCACCCAGAGTTTTAATGATCCTGATGGTAGATTGCAGGAGCTGGGATTCAAACCCATGTCCATCAGGCCCTGCTATCCAAACTCACGGTAACTTGAAAAGCCCTCTGAATTTCCCCATGAGATTTATTGGAGGTTCTTTTCTCTGTCAAAGGCACAATGATCCAGCCATGTCATTTCTGAAAACAGCAATTTCTGGATCTGAAACTTTAATTTTTCAGATTGGGAGGCTGACAGTGAGTGGAGGCATTTCGCTAGGGCATGTCATTCTCCATCACTGTCAAGGAGGGGCCTGGGCCAAGCAGGCAATAAGCAGGCTGGCCAGCCAGAAAATCCAGAAAAAAAAGTAGCTTCTCTTGGCAGAAAAGTCATTATTTTCTGTAGCTGACTGGGGCCTTGATCCCTTTCTCTCAACTTCTTATTCAGTTCACCTTTGAAAATCAGCCTTTTTCCTACAAAATGGGGCCTATGAAGAACCTCTCTGAAGACTTTGGCCGAAGGATTTTAAGGGTCCCAAGAGTTAGTTTTGCTATTATTTGTTTATTTATTTATTTATTTTACCATCACACAAAGAACACAGGTATTACAAAGAAAACTTGCTGTAAAGAAGAATATAATTCACAAGGAGCTGGAGAGATGGCTCAGCCTTAAGAGTAGTTATTGCTCTTGTAGAGGGCCTGAGTTCAGTTCATAGCAGCCTCACTTACATAGGGTTAGGGTTAGGGTCAGGGTTAGGGTTAGGGTTAGGGTTAGGGTTAGGGTTAGGGTTAGGGTTAGGGTTAGTGTTAGGGTCAGGGTCAGGGTTAGGGTTAGGGTTAGGGTTCTGGCCTCCTTGGGCACTGCACTCACGTACATACTACACAAACGTACTCTTAAAATCAAATAAGTCCTTAACAATAATAATTTACAAATCTCAACTCTTAGGAGGCTTTTTGGCATAACAAAGAAGCTGAGAACATTGGGAAAAATCAGATAATCAAATTCAAGCCCTGCTATGTTCTACAATTTCGCAGAAGTGTGACCTTATGGAAAGTTTTTTTTTATTTAAAGGTAGAAATTTTATTTATTTGCTTGTTTTGATTTTTGAGGCTGGGTTATAGGTTTCCCAGGCAGTCTTTGATTTTGATTTGTAGATAAACATGCCCATGTTCTTCTGATTCTTTCATTTCTCCACCTGAGTGCTGAGATTATAGGTGTGCACCACCATTCCTAGTGTAGTTGTCACTGGGGGTAGAATTCAGGGCTTTGTTCATGCCATGTAAACACTCCACAAACTGACTTACATCCCAAGCCCCACAGGAGGATTAAATTTTGACTCAGCATCAGAGCGCCCAATCCATGAAGCCATGGTTGCTTGTCTTCATTTCATGGGCAGAACATCATGGCAGCAGGAGTGTGCGGCAGAACTCTGGCTCTTCATTCTAGGAAGTGTATTTTGTCCTTTGAGGAGGATAAGTATATCATATCCAGGTGCCACTCAGCCTGGATTTTCAGGTGATGTCTTTTTGGGGTATTACGTTCGTGACTTCTCCTCATGTGTGAAACAGTTTCCTTGTCTCAAGACTTCACACTGACACTCATGAGAGGGATGAAATAATAATTGCTTTAAGAAATGTTTTCACAGTTAGATGTGATAACCAATGCAAAGAGGCCCGATTTGTGGTCAGGGCTCTGCAGTGTTCACCTTCTTCCTACAGGATATTTCAGAAACTGGAAGAAGTGGAGATAAATTAGACCCAGCACAGGCTAGTGCTGGGGAGAAAAACAGGATGATGAATGATGGTGTCAGACTTTGGGAGGCAATTTAACACAGGCGTATGCAAGATGGCACTTGTCTGAATGTTAGCTAAGCTGCACAGAGGATAAGCATTGCCTCCTATGAGAGCAGTTCTTAGGTTAGGCTCCCAAGAACTGATTCTGTGATAACTTTTATGTGAATGGTGAAGGGGATTCTCTCAGAGAAACTGACAGAGGACGGAAGGATATAAAGTAGGCCTGGAGGGGTCTCAGGACTGTAGATCATACCTCTGGGAGGAAGTAAGGCAGGGCTGGCGGAATCTCAGGATTATAGATCATATCTCTGAGTTGGAATCTACTTACAGCAAGGATTTTTATTCTCTGTCAGTCATAAACTATGGTGTCTACGAGGACCTACCTCCCTGGCCTGTTTTGGTTCTCTTTATACTTCCTAGAAGAGAATAAATTAGTTATTTATTTTACTGCAAAATAAAGAAAAGAGTTGTGGACATTAAGGTTTATTTTGGCTCACAGTCTCAGAGGGTTTCAGTGGATGATATCAGGGAAGACAGGGTGGACATGCTCCACTCATGCTGACAGAAATACGAGGTGCAGGAAAGAGAGAATGGGCTGGAAGCAGTGCTGGGGCCACTACAGGCCTATTCTTAATGGTCTGCTTCTGCCAGCCAGGCTCCATGTTCAAAAGCCTCCATAGTATCCCTAGGTAGTCTTACCAGTTGGAGAGACAAGTACTGAAAGCATGGATGTAATGAGGGGGTTAGAGTCAAACACGAGGGCCATAAACACAAGCCATCAAGACAAGGTCACAGAAGCCAGTGGAGAGGTGCATGTTCCAAAATGACATTAGCATCAAAGGGCTGCGGGAACCTTTTCCAGCCTATGAGTTCTTTAAGAATTTTTATCCTCCCCCATTGAGAGGCAGCATCTTGACTTGATTCCCAACACAATTTATTTCCTTGGTAAGTGGACAACAGCCCAAGGACTGTTCACCAAGTTCCAAGGCCATGAATGGCAAGGGTTCTATGCTTTGGAACCAAGGCAGAATGTTTTAAAGAAACCCAAACTATATATAGAGAGAGACCTCTGAGGGCAAGAACTCAGGACCTCAGTCCTGGTAAAGGTCTCACTGGCATCCAGCACTATTTTGTCAATGGTATGAATGAGAACTCCTTGAAGCAGGTCCTATTGCTTGGGCAACCTCACCTAAGGCTGCATGGAGCAAAAACAAGCCACACTTGCTGATCCCAGCTCACACTGTAGAAACATTAGGAAAATGAGAGGATCGCTCTTCTTTTGAACCATAAGGTTTTGGAGCAGCATCAACTGCAATAAGACAGCAGATGATGGATCTGTGTGAAATTCCTACAGTGAGGGAGACAGTGTTGAAGCTTTGCTCAGATTCTTTTTGCCACATGGCTGTAACTATATCCCAGGACCTGTGACTGCTGGCTGCCCACAGCTCTTCATCTGAAACTCACCTCCTTTCCTGTAAGACTTGGACAATCAATGACAAACTCGCGCAGAGATAGAGAAAGATTCATCTTTGATCTCACAGTGGAGCCACTTTGTGATATAATTTGTGATTTAAATTTCTTCCATAGAGTTAAATCATTCTCTTCATTCTTGTTCGTTTTGGTGTTGGGAATAATACCCAAGACCTCATGCATGATGGATATGTGCTCCTGCCTAGGTTTTTTTCCCCCGTCACACATGTTTTTCTTACTCCTTTCCTTTTTGTTCTATGAGACAAGGCCTCAGGTAGCCAACCTGGACTTGAACTTTATATGTAGACAAAGATGATCTTGAATTGCTGATCCTCTTGACTCTTTCAGAGTGCTGGAATTAAAGACACGTGTTAGTGTGCTCAGTTTATGTGGTATTGGGATCAAACCCAGGGCTTTGTGCATGCTAGGCAAGCTTTCTCCCAGCTGAGCTATCCCTCCATCCCTCATGGCTCTTTCTTGAAAGCACTCTTAATGAATTGCTCTCACAAGAATCTCTCCACTCATCTGTTCCTAGGAAAATTTACCTAGCACACATAATGTTTCCTATAGAGGTGTCACTATAGAACTAACATAAATAAACATTGTATATCTTTCTAAACACCTGACATTACTGGTGATCCAAAGTACTAGAAATGATGTTGATTAGATTGTGCTTCTCTGGTGTAAGATGTTCTAGTGTTAACAGTGCCATTGTGCATTCTAAATTCCCTGTAGGAATAAAATAAACATGTCCTCATGTGTGCAAATATGCAATGGTCCTTTTGTGTTAATACTGCACTGGACAATCCTGCATTTAAAGACCTCTGGTTCAGCACCAAATTGTGGGCAGCTGTCTTATGGACAGTGCACGTGCATGCATGCACATGCGTGTGCGCGTGCGCGCGCGCACACACACACACACGAAGTTATGTCCAGTTCTGCCCCACAACAGGTGAGAACCAGATACCTCAATTAAAGGGCAACTGTCTCCAGTAAGTCCCACTTGTAAGGTCTTATGCCATTTTTCACATATCAAGGCCCTTTCCCTTGATACCATCAAGATATTAGAAAAACCCCAGGTCCTGCCAAGGGATTACTCAGTTTATTAAATTTAGCTTCACAAACAGAGACACTCTGCACTTTGTATCACCCTCGAGAACGTGAGCATTAAGGCATTCTATTGGTTTGAAACTCAGCAATTTCACGAGACAATAAAACAATGTATGTTCTTTTCAATCTTTTCCTATGTACTTTATTTGCTAGGGGAAGTAAAATGCAGTTCAATGATCTACCATTATGTGATGTGGAAGCTCTTTGTTGAAATTAAATCTTGCCATTACCAGGGTGAATATCCAAATCTGTTGTGTTAGCATTTTCACTTTGTGTGTGGCTGTGACTGTGGAGGGGTGGACGACTTCAGGGGTGTTTCCATATCCTTTGTTTGAGTCTGGAACTTTGTCCACAAGGTGATGCTGAACTTGGATGCTCTGTGAGTCAGAGAGTGCAGAAGTGGAGGGAAATTTATGGTGTCTACCTTAGAAATGTGCTCTTTAGATTTCTGGAGGTAGAAAGGACCTGAGACTCTAAGAAATACATGCTTTGCCCTCAGCTACAGAATGGGTTAATGAGACTCAATTAGCTAGGTATTACAGCTGCAGGTTCTATGATATTTCTGCAGGTCACAGCATTCTGCCTCTCCTATCCTTTATGGACATGTAACCACAGCCTGGAGGGTATGTTTTTCTGGCTGTTGTTAAAGCCAGGGGAAACAATATCTTGTTCTATGTAAGAACGAATGGGTTGCATGTAGAAGTCTGAAAGGAGGGGCTCGGAAACTGTAGACGAATTTTCTTAACTACTGCAGTGTGCTCTGCCTTCAAAGTCATTACTATTCAATGCCAGGTATAAAAGCCACAGGGAATTTACTGAAGTTGACATTTGAAGACATTGTAATAATTTCACTGGGCATGGTAACACAGAAATCCCTCGCATTTCCTTGTGTTTTCAGAGAAAAACTTTTAAGAAAAACCCAATTTCAAGAGTTTCTCCTCCTGGAGCCAGGCGGTGGTGGTGCATGCCTTTAATCCCAGCACTTGGGAGGCAGAGGCACCAAAGCTACAGAGAAACCCTGTCTCAGAAAACAAAAAAGAAAAAAACCAAAACAACAACAACAACAAAAAAGAGTTTCTCCACCTTGAAAACACAGGGCACTGGATAATAGACTTGGTAGCTCAAAAGAAGTATGAGTTATGCCACGCATTTATGATTCTGTGAGGCATTTGGTCTCTCTAAGCCTATCTCACTATGTATATTGGGAATAAGTTTAACAGTGCTTACATTGTGGGAGCGATTTTAAGGATCAAATAAGATCATTGATGCAAAAAGCATAGCAGCTCAATAAACATTGGCTCTTGTTATCAATAACAATAACTATCAAACAATTCAGCAATAAAAATTGCACTCAGACAAGGTAGTGAGCAATTCACAGCTCCTTTTCATGCAGTCCTTCCAGTGAGGATGGATTGGAGATTTTCTCCCTTATGTGTGTGTGTGTGTGTGTGTGTGTGTGTGTGTGTGTCTGAGAGAGAGAGATTGATTTTAAAGAAAAGTAAAAATAATGCTTAAACTTACTAAATTCATCAAAGTTTGCTGCTCCCAAAGCCCATGCTTGTACACCCACATTTATGGAAATGAAAAAGAACCTTGGAGTTAATCGAATCCAGCAACACCATCATGACTGGGCTAACAATACTGCATAAACATAAGCAGATTTGAGGAATGCTCACTCTATGTCTATTGAGGAGGCCATATTAACACTAGCATGTTTTGGTGTATATAAGGTTCCAGAGTGAATAGATTGGCATAAAGATGCCTCACTCAATATTTCCATAGTGTCTCCCAGGAGGTGTTCTGTGAGACACTTTTTATGATGCAGTCTTAATGATTTAGGTTAGCACATCCAGCTCCAGTTGGATGAGCTGTGACTAAATCCCAGGCTCTAGAGCTCCAGGCTGATCATCCATTCACTGTTTCTTTCTGCCTTATTTCCTTGACACTGAGCCCCTCTGAGCATCTATCATCTGGGGGAGCTTTGGACACCTCAGATTTCACCACTAGGACCTTCTGGCCATCAAAAAGATCCCCCTTCTTCTTATGCTCTCTTCTCTTTCTCTTTTCTGACAGCCCTGTTTGTTGATGAATCCATCACAGGGTGACAGTGTCCTGATGATGTACTCATATAATACATTCTCAGTGCCAGTCCTGATGGCCCTGTGATATATGAGGGTTAGAATTTGTCAATGCCCTGGTTCCAACAGACCCATCCATTACAATAGCGTCCTCTCCATGGGGTGCTTCATGGAGATGGTGTCCAGAGAAATGAGGAGCTGTGAGCAACAGTGCATAGTGGTGAGGGCAATCTGGAGACACATACTCAGAGCATACATTAGTCCTTAAGAAAGGGATGTTCAGTGGGCTACTGTGGGGGACAGCAGCATTCACCAAAGTATGTCAAGCCAGCCACTCTTCCAGGTGTTGAAGATTTATCAAATGACACAGGCAGGGATGAGTGTTGTGGCAGCACTTCCTACATACCAGGCATGTGGCTAATACTGAGGTTACCCCACTAGGTATCTCTTGTAGGATGACTCCATTTGTGGAAGAAGAAACTGAACCAAAAAGAGATTAAATAAGCAGGACAGATCCGTCATGTAAGCTGCAAATACTGATGTCAGACTATAAACTTTAACTACCAAGTCCATACGGTCTACAGTAGATACAGGTCCTCATGAGGACTCAGTGTGCTTTTAATGGTAACAGCACTTCGTAAAAAGTTTTACCAATGACATTTTATTACATGAGAAGACTCAGAGAGAGCAACACAGGTGCAGGAAATGTCAGAATTGTGGTTTATCTGTTGTCAACTTTACTTGAATTATGTGTAGTCAGAGTGAATTTTAGAAATCAAGTTTTTATTATTATTTAATTGAAATTTTATGTAACAATCCCAGTTCCCACTTCCTCTCCTCATCCCTCTCCTTCTACCTTCTCTCCCTACCACAGCCCCATCCACTCCTCAGAGCAGGTAAGGCTTCCCATGGGGAGTCAACAAACTCCAGCACATTGTTTTGAGGCAGGACCAAAGCCATGCCCAATGAGAAAGGTATCTCTCCAAAGAGAATGGGCTCCAAAAAGACATTTCAAACAGTAAGGATAAATCCTGGCCCCACAGACTGTCCCAGCCACACAACTGTCACTCACACTCAGAGGGCCTAGTTTGGTCCTATGCTGGTTCCCTTACTGTCAGTACCTGAGCTGACTAGCTCAGGTAAACTGTTTCAGTGGGTGTCCCAATCATGGTCTTGACCCCTGTGCTCATATTCTTGCTCCTTCCTCTCTTCAACTGGACTTTAGGAGCTCAGCCCAGTGCTTCCCTGTGGATCTCTGCATCTGCTTCCATCAGTTGTTGGATGAAGGCTCTGTGATAACAAAATAGTCATCAAGCTGATTGTCGGGGAAGGCTAGTTTAGGCACCCTCTCCACTATTATTTTTAGGGTCTTGGCTGAAGTCTTCATTGTAGATTCCTGGGAATTTCCGTAGTGCCAAAGTTCTTGCTAGCCTCATCCTGGCTCCCTTCATCAAGATACCTCTTTCCTTGTTTTCCCTTTCTGTCCTTCCCCCATCTCGACCATCCTGTTTCCTCATCATGTTCTCCTCCCCCTCTCCTTCTCCCCTCCTCCTCCCCTTCCACCCTCCCTTCTCCCTTCACCGCCGTGCACCCGGTTTCCTCAGGAGGTCTTGTCTATTTCCCCATCACAGGGGGATCCATCTGTATCTCTCTAAGGGTTCTGCTTGTTATTTAGCTTCTCTGGGGTCATAGACTACAGGTTGGTTATCCTTTGCTTTACCTCTAATATCCATTTATGATTGAGTACATACTGTGTTCATCTTTCTGGGTCTGGGTTACCTCACTCAGGATGGTTTTATCTAGTTCCATCCATTTGCATGCAAAGTTCAAGATGCCATTTATTTAACCACTGAGTAGTACTCCATTGTGTAAATATACCCACATTTAAAAAAATCCCTTCTTTGGTTGAGAGGTATCTAGGTTGTTTCCAGTTTCCGGTTATTACAAATAATGCTGCTGTGAACATAGTTGAGCAAATGACCTTGTACTATGACTGAGCATTCTTTGGGTATATGCCCAAGAGTGGTATTGCTGGGTCTTGAGGTAGGTTGATTTCTGATTTCCTGACAAATCACCATATTGATTTCCAATTTTCTGAAAAGTCTGTCACACTGACTTCTGAAGTGGCTGTACAAGTTTACACTCTCTCCAGCAATGGAGGAGTGTTCCCTTACTCCACATCCTCTTCAACATGAACAGCTGCTTTTTTTTTAATCTTAGCCATTCTAACAGGTATAAGATGGAATCTCAAAGTTGTTTTAATTTGCACTTTCCTCACCAGAAACTTAGTGCCTCTTAGTTCTAGAGGCTGAATGTGCTAGAAGGTGTGGGTGGGTAGGTGTATCCCTGCCCCTTAGGCTGTCATCTTCTCTCTGTCTCTCGAGACCATCTTTCTCCTGAAAACACCTGTCCATGTGCCTGGATGTTCTTTCTTATATGGGGGACAGTCCTGTTGAGTTAGGAGCCACCCACTTGACTTCATTTTAGTTTGACAACTACCTCCTTAGGGACCTTGTCTCCAAGCTATGCTACATTCTGAAGTCCTATGGATGAGGACTTCAACATGTGAGTTCTGGGGTAGGGTACACAGTTCAATCCTTTGTTGTTGTGACTGTGATACCTAAGACTAATGTCTTAAAGTTCCATTTTATATTATGTTTATTTGTTTCTGCCATTACTCTCATTTGCCCCACTGGAGTGTCATCTTCTTGATGGGCAAAGTGGTGCCTCATTGTATGAGCCTGGCACAGAGGATGTGGTTGAGAAACTGTCATGAATAAATGACTGAAGGCAAGTATATGTCTATTTTACTTCTAGAGTTGTTATAAGACTTCCCTCATGGATGGTTGGACAGAGGAGATACTGAAAAACCATGGTGTCCCCTTTCATCTTTTGAAGACTAGTTCCCCATCTCTCTCTCCCCCCCTCTCTCTTTCTCTCTTTCTCTCTCCCTCTCTGCTTCAGTATCTCTGTCTCTCTTATTTGGCCATCTCTCTGAGGAGTTCAGCCCCTCCCTGTGCAGTCATCCCTTGACCCTGAGTATCCATGGGGATTTGTTCTAGGACTACCTTGGATGTCAAGATCCATGAGTACTCAAGAATAAGTAATTAAATAGTTATAATTATGAATATATAAAATAAAATCTGCAAAAAACTTGCATTTTCCTGATAGCTAAGGATGTTGAACATCTCTTTAAGTGTTTATTGGCCATTGAGAACCATCTGTTGATAATTTTCTATTTAGATCTGTACCCCATTTTTTAAATGGATTATTTTGTTTGAGTCTAGCTTCTTGAATAATTTATATATTTTAGAAATCAGCCCTCTGCCAGATGTGGGGTAGGTAAAGTTCATTTCCCTTTCTGTAGGTTGCCATTTTGCTCTACTGATGGTGTCCTGTGTCTTACAGAAACGTTTCCATTTTATGACGTATCATTTGTTGTCAATCTTAGTGCCTGTGCTATTGGTATTCTGTTTAGGAAGTTGTTTCCTATGCCAATGCATTTGAAATTATTTCCAACTTTCTCTTCTATCAGGTTCAGTATAACTGGATGTGTGTTGAGATCTTTGATCAACNGAGTCTAGCTTCTTGAATAATTTATATATTTTAGAAATCAGCCCTCTGCCAGATGTGGGGTAGGTAAAGTTCATTTCCCTTTCTGTAGGTTGCCATTTTGCTCTACTGATGGTGTCCTGTGTCTTACAGAAACGTTTCCATTTTATGACGTATCATTTGTTGTCAATCTTAGTGCCTGTGCTATTGGTATTCTGTTTAGGAAGTTGTTTCCTATGCCAATGCATTTGAAATTATTTCCAACTTTCTCTTCTATCAGGTTCAGTATAACTGGATGTGTGTTGAGATCTTTGATCAACTTGGACTTGAGTTTTGTGCAGGGTGATAGATATGGATCTATTTGCATTCTTCTACATGCAGATATCCAATTAGACCAGTACTATTTGTTGAAGATGCTTTTCCCCCCATTGTATAATTTTGGCCTCTTTTTCAAAAATCAGGTGTCTTTAGGTTTGTGGATTTATGTCTAGGTCTTAAGTTCGATCCCATTGAGCCACCTGTCTGTTTTTATGTTAATAACATAAGTTCTTCTTATTATAGCTCTGCAGTACAGTTTGAAATTAGGGATGGTGATACCTCTGAAGTTACTTTATTGTATAGAATTGTTTTAGTTATCCTGTTTTTTCTTCCATATGAAGTTGAGTATTGTTCTTTCAGGGTCTGTAAGAATTGTTTTTGGATTTTTATTGGGATTACATTGAATCTGTAGATTGCTTTTGACAAGATAGCCATTTTTACTATGTTAAGCCTACCAATCCACAAGTATGGGTGATCATTCTTCTGATACCTTTTTAAATTTCTTTCTTGAAAGATTTGAAGCTCTTGTTATACAGGCTTTTCACTTGCTTGTTTAGAGTTACACCAAGATATTTTATATTATTTGAGGTTATTGTAAAGGGTTTCTTTCTCAGCCCATTTATCATTTGCATATAAGAAGGCTGCTGATTTTTTTGAGTTAATCTTGAATAGAGCCACTTGAGTAAGGGTATTTATCACCTGTAGGAGTTCCCTGGTATAGTTTTTGGGTCACTTATGTATAATCATATGCAAATAATGACATTTTGATTTCTTCCTTTCCAATTTGTATCTTGATTTCATTTAGTTGTCTTATTGTTCTGTCTAACACTTCTAGGACTGTCTTTAATAGGTATGGAGAGGTTGGACAACATTGCCTTATTCCTGATTGTAGTGAAATTGCTTTGAGCTTATCTCCATTTATTTTCATGTTGGAAGCATGCTTGGTGTATATTGCTCTTATTATATTTAGGTATTTTTCTTGTTTTCCTGAGCTCTCCAAGATTTTATCACAAAGGAGTATTGGATTTTGTCAGTCTTTTTAAGCATCTAAAGAGATGATTAGAATGTTTTTTTCTTTCAGTTTGTTTATATGGTAGATTACTTTAACAGATTTCTATATGTTAAACTATCCCTGCATCTCTGGGATGAAGCCTACTTGGTTGGTCATGGTGGATGATCTTTTTGATGTGTTCTTAGATTCACTTTGCCAGTACTTTATTGAGTATTTTTTCTTCTTTTTTATTTTTAATATTTTATTATTATTATTATTATTATTATTATTATTATTATTAAATATTTCCACCTCCTCC
>LOEQ01005030.1:133316-143842 GCA_001685075.1 Bramus lutescens | reverse complement strand
TTTGGAAGAGCAGGCAATGCTCTTAACCACTGAGCCATCTCTCCAGCCCCCAGGCTAGCTTCTTTTTGTAGCTCAGGCAGGCTTTAACTTCCTTCTTCACCCAACATTTAGCTGGGAGCACAGGACTGTACTGTCACATTTGATTTTCCAGAGTTCTAAAGGAACAAATTCCAGAGTCATTTGGTAAGGAGGGTCAGGGTCACAGAGTCTCCGGAAGTCACTTGCCAGGCTGATGGTAGTGTGGCCCTTACCTGGAGCAGAGAGAGCACTGACCTGCCATGGTTAGTTTCACCTTTGGCTGAAGCCTCACTTGTAGACAAATATTTACAGACGTCTTCTCCATTATATCCAAAAGACAGAAACAACTTTTATATCTATCAACAAAAGACTGGCTGAACAAATTGTGGTATAAGCTTCATAAAAAGAATGATGTTTATTCCACCACTGCTTGGATCTTCCAATCTATCTGACACATAGGTTTTGAAAACATGATCCTGAGTGAAATGTGAATGAAAATTTCATTTACATAAAAGATCCAGGCAAACCTTAAGGCTGGAGAGCAGATTGCTGGTCATGAGGGGCACAGAAATGGGGAGTTAAGTGCTTTACGATGTAGGCTGTTCATCTGGAGTAGGGAGAAAGTCTGGAAGTAGAGAAAGATGCTGTTTGTACAACTTGTAAGTGTCCTAAAGTGACCCCTATTGTGTACTTAATGTCTAATAACATGCTGAGCAAGTTTCACTTCAATAAAAATAATAATACCTCATATAAAACAGCTTTTTGTAAAATTAAGAATTTCATGCTCTATTTAGCTTATGTGTGTACCTGCATTTTTATAAATATTAAATAAAAATCAATATAGTTTTCTTAAGAAATATTATTTATTATTATTATTTTGATTTATCTTTTAAGACAGAGTCTCACTCTGTAACACTGACTAGCCTGGAACTTGCCATATAGCCAAGGCTCATTTCAAACTCATTGCCATCCTCCTGCTTCAATATTCCAATTCTGGAACTAGCGATGTTGAATCACTGTCTTAGGAGTTTAAGTTGCTGTGGAGAGAAACCATGACCATGAGAACTCTTATAAAGAAAAAATATTTAATTGGGCAGGCTTGCAGTTCAGAGGTGTAGTTCATTTTTGTTATGGTGGGACATGGGGACATGCAGGCACACATGGTGCTAGAGAAGTAATTGAGAATCCTACATTGCACAGGCAACAGGAAGTTAACTGAGACACTGAATGGTATCTTGAGCACAGGAGACCTCAAAGCCCACCTCCACAGTGACACACTTCCTCCAACAAAGCCACACCTCCTAGTAGTTCCTCTCCCAATGACCTTATGGGAACTATTTTCTTTTTAACCACCACAGTCACCATGCCCAGTTCTAACCAATATTTTTTGATTGATTTTATTGAGCTCTACAGTTTTTTCTGCTCTCCTCCCTGCCTCTCCCCTCTCCTTCAACCCTCTCCCATGGTCCCCATGCTCCCAACTTACTCAGGAGATCTTATCTTTTTCTACTTCCCATGTAGATTAGTTCCATGTCTCAAAAAAATAAGGTGAAGAGTAATTGAGAATGACAACTAACAATGATTTCTGACCTTTATAGTCTTGCTTATACGTTTGTATGTGGATCTGCATGCACACATGCAGGATACCACATGCTGGTAACACCATGCACACATATATACACACACATTAAAAACAAAAATAAATGAATTAAAAACAACAACCCACAGGTCTGGGTACAAAAACAACACAGAATGAAACTTGTAGCCATATGTGTGTGTGTGTGTATGTGTACACACATATATGCATACAAGCTAATAACATGCAAAAGATTACATGCAATTAAAATGACACATAGAAAACAGTGAGTGGCAGCTTGAAGAGAAGGAAGGGAATTCTATAGGGAATGTTAACAAAACTATTGAATAAAGAAAAGAACTTAACCCTGGAATGGTGGTGAACTTGGAAGAAGTATGAATAACATATGAAATCCAATTCAACAAAACCAAAAATCTATAGAACAGCAGCTGACAACCCAGAGATGTTACAACCTGGGTGGGTTCAGACTTCAAGCCTAGCCTCTTAACTAATCTCCACCTGGGTTTCTCGCAGTCACACTCTGTGGATTGGATCATTGTTACCTTTAGAGCTGTCCCAATCCTGGAGTGGGTTCAAACTTTATTTATGACCCCTAATTATCTTCAACTGATTTTTCAGACCAGTGCCATTAGACTCTATGAAGGCTGGTAGGACATTGCCACCTTTAGAAGCTTCCTAGCATTTCTACTGTGCACTTAGAGTGTAGAGCACTGAGCTACATGCCCAGAAACAAGGTCAGTGTGAAAAGCTTCGGGGTGGTGTAGGAGAAAAGTGGAAGGAATGGGAGGGATGTGGAAGGAGAGACAAGGTTCAGAGGTAGCCATGGGTCAGATAATAGAGAGTAGAGCTCTGGACTCCTTCCCAGAAGTTAATAGGAAAAACTTTAGGAGAGTTTTAGCTGGAGAGTGGCAATGACAGGATTTATCCTTTACCTGTTTCTGGCTCACTGTCTGGGATGGACAGAAGTGGATGAGAGGGAAGAATAATTTGCACTGAAGAAGGGATCTAATTGTTCCATGTGGGATAATTATGAATAGGGTATAGACAGAGCAGATTGTAAATATGTATGCAATGCATGACATGATAATCTGTTTACAGATGGAAGGCAAGAAACACCTGTGACCACTGAACAGCGCACAGTGGCCTTGGGAAAGGTCTTCTGTCCCCTCGTTTGCTGCACCTGTCCTAGCCTAAGCTCAGCTGGCAATGGCCACCTGGTCAGGTGCGCATTCTAGAGCTGAAAGATGACTGGGCTGCCAGTGCTGGTTATGCTATAGAATTGGTTCTCAACCTGTGGGTCATGACCTTCTGAAGGCACAAATGACCCTTTTACAGGGGTCACCCAAGAGCATCAGAAAACACAGATATTTACATTATTGTACTGGGTGGTTTGGTATGTCAACTTGACACACATCATCAAAGGCAGGAGCCTCAACTGAGGAAATGCCTCTTTGAGATCCAGCTGTAAAGCATTTCCTCATTTAGTGATCAGTGGAGGAGGGCCCAGCTTATGGTGGGTGATGCCATCCTTGGGCTGCTAATCCTGGGTTCTATAAGGTAAACTGAGCAAGCCATGGGAAGAAGCCCATAAGCAGCTCCCCTCCATGACCTCTGTATCAGCTTCTGCCTCCAGGATCCTGCCCTGTTTGAGTTCCTGTCCTGACTTCCTTCAGTGATGAACAGTAATGCTGAAGTGTAAGCCAAATAAACCCTTTCCTCCCCAACTTGGGTTTTGGTCATCACAACAATAGAAACCCTAACTAAGACAATTATGATTCACAACAGTAGCAAAATTAGTTATGAAATAATGAAAATAATTTTATGGTTGGGGTCCCCACACCATGAGGAGCTGTATTAAAGGGCTGCAGCATTAGGAAGGTTGAGAGCCACTGCTTGAAAGGAAATAAGACCCCGGAGAGATTGTATAGCAATCAACACTGATCATAGCAGGTAGATTATGGGAATGAAACTGTAGCAAGATAGGTCTGTAAGTTACAGAAAGTAGCTGGATCCCACTGTCCCAGCTGGTGTCTGGGTCTGTGTCTACATGCAAATCTATTGAAGTTAGGAGCTAGAATTTTAAAGTTAGTTACTGAGTCATAGCTGGATGAATTCAGGCTCATTGGATTTGCTCAAGAAGATGGGATGACAGCTGACACTCGTGGGGGTGGATATAAACTATCCAATGCTGTCCCTTATGTATCTCATTCCCTTCTAACCATTTGGACAGTCCTGTGATAAAAGCATATATTTTTAATCTCAAATGCATGTTCACTATTTTTTTCCAAGTTGATGGCAGAGCCAACTCTTCTGGTCTCAGAATCTCTACTCAAGCACCTTAGTGGTCCTTTGACATGATCTTAATGTGTTTTATTCCCTGCAATGCTTTGTCTCTGTTCTGATCCAGGAGGAGGGACAAACCCCATACACCAGAGTCTGTTAATAGATGCTCTGAGTGCACCTAAGAACTGCTAAACCAACTCATCAGGCTGGCAAACCTAGGGATATGGCATTTGGTCTCCTCCAGAATGGGGCCAGAGGTAGGTGCCTGGGGGACAATTTAAGGGCTTCCAGAAAAACAAGGAAAAGAACAGTTCCCAGAAGAACACGGGGGCTCTGGCTGTCACAACAGGGCTGCCCAAAAGACCCCACATTGCTATGGAAACAGCACATTTCTTTTCCTTTTTTTTATGGAGCAAGCACATAAAACTCCCAGAATGTGTCATGAAATAAGTTACTACTGTCCCGAGGCTGCCAAAGATGTACACCCTCATTAGGGGAGCAATGTGACAGTTTGGGGTTTTATAATGAACAGTTTGCAGGCTCAGAGGCTGGTCTAAGTTTATCCTTTTGGGATCCAATCCTTTTGGGTTTGTTTGGGGGTTGAGGGACTGAAAAGGGAGCCCCTTCCTCAAAGTGTCCACACATTAAAGACCCCTCAGTTTCTGCACTGATGCAGGTGATTCCATTATGGTCTTATTTACGTGCAACTGGTGAGCAAGTGCTGGTATTTCCAGAAAGACACTCCTGCTGAAATGAAACATTTTATCACCTGCATTTTCACCTGGAGCCCTTAATTGGAGAGCTCTGCTCCCCTCAAAGTTTTGTTTACCCGGTAATATGCAGATGTTAGTTGGCCAGATCAAAAATAGTAGTGGTGCAAAGGAGAGGAAGGGAGGCCTGCACAGGTGTGTCTTGCCCTTAGCCAGAAGCGAGGCAGCCTTGGATTTCCCACGTCACCTTGTATCCTAATGTCTTCCAGTATCTTAAAAATCTATTTTGTTTCCTGCTGACTGACAGTGCCTCCAACAGGGCTTTTGTGGGTGATGAGCTTATTTGGGGAAACAGACAGAAAACAGAGAATTTGATTGTGTAAGATAGGGTAGAGCGGAAAGGAAGGAGTTATGAGAATAAAGCTCAGAGAACACTTGGATTATTGTCTGTGAGACTTGGAGAGTCACGAAGGAGGATAACCATTGCCACTCAATGATGATGAGCCAGGGTACCTCAGATAAAGACTTCTGTGGTAGTAACGAGTTGTCGTAATAGAAAGGACACCCAGATACTCATGACATGGCAGTATATGTCTCTTCTGGTGGTAATTCTTACTAAATAGAGGCTGTCATGTGGTGTGTGTTTGGTCTGGATTTAATTTTCAGATCTGTAATTGGCATTTTGGAGTGCTTCTAGGTGCAGGACTCTGTGTTCTCTAGCTTCATCATCTTAGGGAGGGATTTAACCTCTCTAAGCTCTTGCTAGGCTGTAGTGATGGCCACATAAACTAATAAAAATAAAGCATTGACTGTAATGTAAACAGTGCATGCTCACCATTGTGCTTTTAACCACTTTCAAACATAGTGTTGGCCTTGAGATAGATGGAGTAGCACCACGATTCTCTTTTAATTGAGAGCAGTGAAGAAATGATCCCTAACATGACTAGGGTCAGATAACACACTAAAGATTCAGGGATACCAAGGTAGGAATGAATAGAGAAAAAAATTTTTTTTTAAAAAACAAGCAAGCAAACAAACAAAAATGAATAGAGAAAAGCAACACTATTAACAATAGTGACAACTCCAAGATACAGTTTATGAGATGACTTATTTTTTGTTCTGGAGTTCCTGAACCTTTTTCTTAAAGTTTTAACTTTTAGATGGACTTTAATGTGACTGAGGTAGATGGTGTTTATGTTGATGATGGTGGTGACAAAGACCGTGATGGAGGGAATGGTAGTAATAATGATATTTATAGTAATTATGGCAATTGATAATGGTGACAATGGTGATTATGATGTTGGTGATAATTATAGTGATGTTGGGAATGATAATGATATTATGGTGATGATGGTAGTAAATGATGATGATTGAAATGCTTATGATAGGATGTTGGTGAGGGTGATGGTGATGTTATTAATTATTATTAAGGTGATGATGATGATAATGATGGTGAAGATGATGATGATAGTGATGATTCTTTCTTTTTTGAGACAGGGTTTCTTTGTGTAACAGTCTGGCTGTCCTGGAACTCACTTTGTAGACCAGGCTGGCCTCGAACTCATTGAAATCCACCTGCCTCTGCCTCCCAAGTACTGGGATTAAAGGTATGTGCCACCACCACCCAGCATGGTGATTATTATTATGGTGAGATTATAGTGATTACTAGTTGTGATGGTGACAGAAGTGGGGATTATGATAATATTGATGATGGTTGTGATAATGTTAGTGATGATAATGATATTGATGATGGCAATAATAAGAATAGTGATGATATTAATAATAATGTATAATAATCACCCATGTAGATAGATAGCATTTAGTTGATTTTTACTATATTTTGTTAATAACCTCATGCTAGCTCATTAAATTTTTGTAATATTATAATAAAATTGCAAAATATATATTCCCCTGTCTCAGGTAAGATGATTAATGTTTAATAATGTGTCCAAGATGGTAGTTTTCCTCATTAACCAGATCTTCAAATGATGTTCTAAGAACTTAAGTTCACTAGATGGGCCTCCAGACAGCTAAGAAAGATAAGAAAGGATAGAGCGTCATCTACATCTAACTGGCTCATAACTGGCTCATGCGTAGTAGTTTCTGAAGTCCCGTGTGTACTGTGGATCTTAGTAGAAAGAAGAATCACTTCTTCCTGGGGGTTGGGTAACTCTCCTATGTACACAGACAAGGCAGACAAACCTCAGTATCTATCCATGCTATAGGAAGAAGCACACAACCTATACACATTTTCAGGATGACGAATCCCAGAAGCACTGAGCCCCAACTTGACCAATTATTGACAGTTTATGTATTTCTATCCTTGCTTCCAATTTTGAACAACCAAAAGTCAATGTAGTCACTGAAGTTCTGGTGACGTATCTCAGTGAGTAAAGAGGTTATCTTTATGTTTGAGGTACTAAGTTCGAGTTCCAGAAGTCACATTTAAAATCTGGGCATGCTAATACTTACCTTGGTTTTCAGAAAACTGGACAACTCAGCAAAGGAACCCTAAACCAAGAGTCACCATCTTCTGGGCTCTGTGGCCAGCAGTACAGTTAACTGTTCAGGCAGTACAGAAGCAGTACAAAAAGATGCTGCTTCCAGCTGGGATCAAGCACCGGTTGCATGTTCTGCAGAGCAAAAATAAAGGGAAGGAATGGAGGACAGAATAAGTCAACTTACTTCAGGAGACATTTTCATAGCTGATCTTGTTGAAGTTATACATCCTCAACTGTCACTATAATTTTCATTTTAGATGAAGATGCCCAGGTTCAGAGGGCTGGTGTGATTCATTCAAGGTCTCACAGCTTCTTGAATAGCTGGGCTAAGATTCAAACTCAACTACAGTATCCATGTCACACCCCTTTTCTTTCATTCCAGGTAACAAAGAATATTCATGAGTATAAGATAGTTTAGATTAAAGCTAGAGGTCTACTTAAGTCAATAGAACTAGACTATCTATTAAGTATGGCTGAGCCTTTCTTAATACCCATATTATTTTGAAATTGCTATGAGCACAACACCTGGCAGAAAACAGTGTAAGGGAGGGGAGATTAACTTTGGATCATAGTTTCAGTCTATCGTGGTGGGAAGGAGAGTAAAGAGAATCTCACTTCACGCTCAAGAGATTGTGACACAGAGGATATTCACACTTCAGCAGGACTAGGAATCAAGAGAGAGTGAGACCAGAACCATTGGTGGTCATAACCTTTAAAGGTCTACCTCTAATGATCTACCCCTTCAAGCCAGTCTTTGTCTCTTACAGATTCCACTCCTTCAGGGCTAGCAGCATTCAGAACATGAGCCTCTGGGGGCATTTCACATCCAAACTACAGCAATGGTCAGTAGAAAAACAGGGCAGTAATGGGTGGGCATTCTGAGACAGTCTTGTTTGGTTTCTGGAAAACATCTCCTTCTGCTTCAGCCATTGATTCTCAATGGTTTTATGTTCTCTCCACTCTTTATCTACTTCTTCCAGAGATCATTTGACAGTGTCTGCAGATGCTGATGATTGTCACAGCTGGACACAAAGTGTTTCTAGATCCTGAAGAGAAATGGTAGAGTGGATATCTTACGTAATAGGAGAGCTCTGCCAAACTTGAAGTTATCTGACTTCAAGTTTCAACAGAGTCAAGCTAAAGTCCTGATTTGTACACCTCTAAGACAAGCTTAGTCTTCTTTGTGGTATCTCCCCAGGATATGACTTGCTCTTCTTATCACTATGAAATACAAAGTGATGGTAAAGGATGATATCACTTTAGAGCGTGGAGAAAACCTTGTGCTCTGCATTTACTAACTGGGTGTCTTTGGACAAGTTACTTAGTCACTCTGAACTGCAGAACTTCTTAACTGTGAAGCCTTTTAGTGTTTATGTCACTGAGAATATGTGAAGATTGAAGCATGCAGTCATCTTACATAAGGTGCAGTATAACAGGCTGTCAATTATGTGTGTCTTCTTCCTTTGGGACCGATGCTATAACATTCTCCTTTAATTTTAGAAAGTATAATACTGTGGAAGTTTTTCTCTAAGCATTGGAATCAAATAAAATTTTAAAGTCAAGTCCTAACTTGGTAACAAGAAATAGAGTTTAAAAACTCATAGGGTGAAATTATAACATAACTGAAATCGAGCTGGCCTCTAACTTGCCTCATTACCTGCCACCAAACTCTGTAGTAGACTTCTGGGAGATAGGAGGAAGGAATCAGTCATGATTATGATCATCAGACACCAGTAATGGAAGGGCCCGAAAACTTTATCAGAGGACAAGGAGGGCAAAGTTAATTGTAGTCTCTAAATAAGCTTGATTCCAGTACAGGAACAACAGAAACCACCCATCCATTCAGAAACCAAATGGAATTATTTCACTGTGAAAAGTCAGTCTATATAATTTATGAATCTCCTCTTTTATTTTCTCTGGTTTAACAACAAAAGCAGATGATATTGGATCCATTTTCAACTCTAGCTGGGCTAAGAATGTGATCAAAGATGGAGGAACCTAATGAAAGCAATAGGAAGTTGTTTATAATCTGCCAAGGGTGCAGACACTTCTAGCTGAGACTGTTCCAATGCGAAAGCTATTTCTAAACACTCTAAGAAATATATTTAAAAGAATTATTTACTGAGAATTTCATACATGCATATAATGAAATATGATGCGTTCACCCCCTCCTCCACTCCAACTCACTCCATATCCTTCCGAGCTTCTCTTTGACAATCTATTAAGTCCAACTGGTTGCGACTCATGTGTGTGGTGTGCGGCCATTGGCTGCAACGTGGGAACTACCAGGGCCACACCCTAAAGAAGTATATGATTCCAAATAGTTCTTCAGTTAGGGGTGGACATTGATAGATCCTTTCCTCAGCTGGTCATGGTGGTGCACTGCTTTAATCCCAGTACTGGGGAGGCAGAGGCAGGAAGATCTCTGAATTTGAGGCTAGCCTGTTCTACAGAGCAAATTCAAGGAAGTCAAGACTATACAGAGAAACTCTGTCTCAAAAACAACAACAGCAACATCAATAAAAGAAACCCATCGGGGGGGCCTTTCCCATGTGTGCTGTAATGTTAGCTGGCTTGACCTTGTGCAGGTCTGGCGCAGACAACTGTGGCTGCTGTGAGTTCATGCGAACAACAGCCTGGCCATGTCCAGAAGGCAGCACGTCACAGCAATCATCACACTCTCTGGCAGTCCCATTCTTCCTGCCTCCTTACATGATGCTCCTTGAGCCTTGGGGTCTGAGTGTGTTAATTAACACTTAGAGCTAAATGCTAACAACACTTTATTATTAACACTCCGACCACTTACAGGGTTCTGAACTGACTTCTGTCTGTAGTGAAAAGAGGCTTCTCTGGCCAAGGTTGGGGGCAGGCCAGGTCTGGAAATAAAGACAAATATCTAAAGCCAGTTTACAATGTATCTATTTAGCAAATTATCAATAGTACATTCCACCCTAGGACCTATGAACTCTCCAGCCATGAACTATCAAGAGAGATGATTTTTGTACATATAAGTACATAGCTAAAATCTACATGGTCTGGACCAGAGTATGTTCTCCATGCATTGCCACTTTAATGCATAACACTTTATTATAATGGAAATTGCATAAGCTACTTTCAACTGTTTCCAAATTGAGATTATTTGGATTATTCCCAATTTGTAACTGCTGCAAAGAGCAAGAGCTGAACATTTTCTTCATGGTTATAGTTTCTTTTAGTTCTGAGACAGGGTCTTTCTATATGTCTCTGGATAGTCTGGCACTCACAAGGAACATGTTTTTGTAAAGCCTTAGAGGACTCTAAGTAACCTTTGCTTTCCAGAGTTAGTGAATTCCCACTATTCCATGCTCATCCCAGTTTGAAGAACTTTTTTTCAGGTCAATATAATGTAGTAATATAGGGATGTGTGTTGATTAGCCT
>LOEQ01005030.1:115425-133308 GCA_001685075.1 Bramus lutescens | reverse complement strand
CTTGACACAAGGTAGAGTCTTGAGAAAGGAAAGGGAACCTCAGCTGGGAAAATCCCTCTATCAGATTGGTCAGTAGGCAAGTCTATGGGGTCATTGTCTTGATTAATGACTTATGTGGGAGTATCCATTGTATGTACCATTCCAGGGCAGGTAGTTCTGTGGCGTATATAAGAGAAATCAGTTTAGGCAATTCATGGAGAGAAGGGCAGTAAGCAGCATCCTTCCATGGCCTCTGATGTAGTTCTTGCCTCCAGGTCTCTGCTTAAGATCCTGATTTCCCTTTCTGACTATAAGCTACAAACTGAAACAGAGCCTTTCTCTCGGGTTACCTTTGGTTATGGTGTTTGTCACAGCGACCAAGAAGCAAGCTGACAGGATATCATTTTGATTGTCACATTCCAGAAGGTTATGACTCTGTCTACCTCACAGACTCTGATTTCTCTCTCAGAGTGCATGGTGAGTCATTAAATTTATTGTTATTTTTTATTTTCATCTGGGGGTCTTGGGGAGTGAATGTCCCATGTGTGGGTGCCTGGAGAGGATGAAAGAAACCATCAAATTCCTTGGAGCAGAAGTTAGAGGTGGCAGCAAGCTACCGAGTGAAGGTGCTGAGGAAGGATTTGGGTCCTCTGGAATAGCACAGGCCCTTGAAGCCCCTGAGCCACCTCTCCAGTCTCAGTGTGCATGCTTTGCAAAAGGTAAATGAATTACAGCATCTGAAGGGAAGCCAGGGTATTCACTTCACATGCTTTCTTAAACCAAGATACTTGCTGGAGTATTCCATGGGACAAAGGAGTTAGCCACTTAGTACAACTGTCCCTAAAGACCTGGATGCTGACTAACTGGTGAGTGACTGAGCTTGGATGCAGATGTGACTTCACAGGTGACCACCTACCCTGGTCCTACTCTTTGCAAACCAGTGAGACACAGCTGAGCAATAGACCCAGAAAAGCTACTTCCAGATTGTGACCCACATATACCCAGAGAGGATGTTTAGTGTTTAAAGACTGTGTTCTGGTCTAATTTGTTACAAAGCACCAGATAACAAGTACAAACAAAGAACAATTAAACAGAGTAATTAGGAAAAGAAGGCACATGAATCTAAACGTGGGATATAAAGGGGTTTGTAGAGATTTAAGAAAAAGGTTGTGGGGATTATTGTGTGTGTATATGTGCTTGTGCATGCGTGTGGTGTTTGCACGTGTGTGTGTGTGCATCTGTGCATGAACATGTGTATGTACAGAATGCAGAGGCTCACACCAGGTGTGTTTTCCTCAATTTCTGTTTGCTTTATTTTGTGAGACAGGGTTTCTCACTCAACCTAAAGCTTGTCAATTTTGGTAGGCTGGTTGGCCAATGAATTCCCAGGATCCACATCTTTTCCCAGTGCTGGGATAACAGACAAATGCCTCCACACCTGGTGGTTATACACAAATGCTGGAAATCTGAGTTTAGGTCCTCATGCTTGTAAGGCAAACACTTTACTAACTGAGCCATCTCCCTAGCACTTAATTACTAAGATAAAATTACACCTTTAATTTAGGCTGAAGGGGAATCTGAGGGGATTCTTGTTTACTTATTGAGGAATGTTTTATTGAATTTTTCTTTTGTACAAGGCATAGTTCAGGGTCCATAGTAGTAAAGATAAACAAACTAACAAAACAATAACAAAACAAACAAAACATACTAACTTTTCTTTCTCTTGTTTTCTTGTTTATTCTCTAGGGGGAGCGAGAAAACAAAAAGTAACCAAATAAATAAATGGATAGACACAGACAGCAGCAGCAGGAGAGAGAGAGAGAGGGAGATAGAGAGATAGAGATAGATAGAGATAGAGAGAGAGAGAGATTGAGAACAAATAGGGACACCAAGTGGGTCTTTATTGTTGGTGGTTGGCATGGGTTTCTCACCAGGCAGATGTCGCCACAGGGCTGTTTTCTGAAGTGCATGCAGACTCAGAGGGGCACAGGGTCCTGCTCCAGGTTCTGCTGTGTTCACCCTTCTCACACTCCCCCACACCATGGTGGCAACAGGAGGTGGTTCAGCCCAACAAAGGCAACATATTGGCGCAGGGTTCTGCAGCACCTAGCGGAGGAATGATGGATGCTGTGGTAGAAGGGGGAGCAGCTTTGATGTGCGTGGCCTGGTTTGATTAATGAGCAGCTCTGCCGGGAGGCTACACTGGGAGTAAATTACTCTTTTCAGAAAAGGCTGGATCGGCACTATTGTACTAATTATTTCACAAGCTTGGGGTCAGTTCCAAATTCCCTGACACACACAAGGGAACAAACACCCGGGCTAACAGAAGCCGACAGAGCTCTAATTAAAGCAGAAATTGTTTGTGACTCTCTCGTTCTCCCCTCCACCCCACAAGGCTTCTATTCCCAGAGGAGAAAGCTGTCAAGTATTTCCTTCTGGCCCCAAGCCTGGCCTAGTATAGACCCCCCAGAGTTCCAGGAAACAGTATGAAGTCCCCCAGGTTGCATGTGTCTGCCATTGACAAAGACAGACCCAAAGTGAGCTGTTGTTTTACCCCAGTTCTATGCAGGGTCTTAATACTCACCGTTTGCTCATTCATCCCTCACTCACCCATTCATTCACTCATTCCCTTCCTCACTCACCCACCTGCCCACNCACTCACTCCCCCACCCATCCACCAACCCAATCACTCACCCACCCACCCACGCATTCATAGGCTCATGAACTTGGTTCCCTGTTCACTTGTTTCATACTTTCTAAATGCATATTATGAGCTGACCATCACGCAGAGAGAGTCACAGCCTTCAAGTGCTTACTACCTGGTAAGGAAGATCAACATGGATCAAATAGTGACATAAATAAATGTGAAATCATGATAAGCAGTAGCGTATAGAGAGGACAGTGGTTCTGAGGGTATGTCCCAGAGGGTTTGACTTTGTTGGGGCCTTCTACCCTTGGGAGGTGTCAGAGCTAAGGGTCAACTAAATGACAGTTTTTTTTTTCCCTGTGTTCTGGATGCTGTGAAATCCTGGCCACAAAGAAAGGAAATGTTACTAAGACTCCAGAGTGAAAGCAGATTGAGCTGGATTCAGGCTTTTGTTCTGTGCACACACACATGTGTGTGTATGTCCTCTGAGAATCATGCTTCCTTCTTTAGTTTCTTACCAGAAAAATGAGAACAAGATTCCTTAGAATTTTTTATTGAATTTCAAGACAGTGTTTCTCTGTGTAGCCCTAGCTGTCTTGGAACTAGTTCTTTTAGACCAGGCTGGCCTTGATCTCACAGAGATCTATGTGCTTCTGCTTCCCATGTTCTGGGATTAAAGGTGTGTACTACTTCCACCTGGCTGAATTATTTTTTAGCATATAAAATAATGGGTTGTGTTGTGACACAGCATACATATCATTTGTATTTTGCTTATATTCTATTCCCTAATGCTCTCTCCTCTCTCTTATTCCTCTTTTCCCTTTCCATTGATTCCTTTTTCCCCTCCATTTTGGTATCCCTGTGCTCCATGCCTCATATATACACTACATATATATACACACACACACACACACATATAACATGCAATATAGTATATATTACATAGATGTTACATATAATATATAACATCCATATGAAGTATATAATATGAACTGAACTGTATTCCAGTCTCTATGGAAGGTGTACACATGGCTTGCTTAGCTTACTTTCATTTGGGAGCTGGGATGTTTCTGCTCTAGACTTCTTTGCACAGTCTGGGCAGAATGCACTAAATGGGAAAATCAAGAATGTTCACAGATGGCCCTCGTGATTTTCACACTGTTTAAGAGAACGAATTATTCAGAAGCACCTGGGATTCATGCTTTCCCATAGAAAAGAAGAAGAGTTGGAGAATTACAGGTCATTTTTGTCTGTTAGTGAAGTTGACTCCCTAAGAGCCGGTCATTCAGTATCTGCAGCTCACTGCCGCCTTCACAAAAGCCAGTTAGGAAGGGTTCCTATACTTCATTTATAGTAAAGAAAGTATGTACAAAGACTAGAATTTGCCCTGTAAATATTTACTGAGTGTCTACTATATGTCAGCCACTAGGCTGGGGGCTTGGATAAGGAAAAACAGGAACCAATACAACAAATGTCATTTCCCTTTGCTGTAATCATGTAGCAGGGAGCTTATTTAATCTTCTAGATGCCTGAGAGGTGTGTCTTCTTGTCATTGCTGTTTCACCAACATGGAGGCTGGGCACCAAGGGGTGCAAGACATGGAGGCTGGGGACCAAAGGGATGTATTTATTTTTAGAATATTTACTTCATTATGATGATGATGACGATGTGTGGGTATGTGTGCAGGTGCCCTCAGAGGCCAGAAGAGGGAACTAAATCCCTTGGAGCCTCTGGGTTTTCTATGTGCGCATGTGCATGCACATGCGCGCGCGCGCGCGCGCGCGCACACACACACACACACACACACACTTATTCTACTGATGTGAGACCTGATACAGTCAAATTCATAAATAAGGGATGTCAGCTGCCAGGGTCTTGTGGAATAGGATGGTATATTAGAATTTTCTAGAGAAACAGACCAATAAAAGAGACAAGATAGTTTGGCTTGTGACATTTTCGAGGCTAAGATTCCTAGGATGTACTCTCTCAAGATATAAACCCAGGGGAGCCTTGGTCAGCATTCCAGTTCCAAAGCAAAGGCCAGAGGATCTGCAGCAGAGCAGAAGATGGATGTTCCAACTCAGGACAAGGGCACAAATTTACCAGTCCTCTGTGTGTTGGCAAATCTCAATTGCTAACTTGATGGGAATTAGAATCACTATGGAAGCAAACCCTTGGCCACACCTCTGAGGGTCTATCTAGATAAGGTTAAGTGAGGTGGGAAGAACCTTTCTTAGGATGGGTGACATCATGCCATGAGCAGGAGTCTGGGACTCAATAAAAAAGAAAGTGACCCAAGCACCAGCCTTAGTCTTTCTCTTCTTCTGGACTGTGGATACAATGTAACCAGCTGCTCTTGCCACTGCTACCAAGACTTCCTCACCACAGTGACCCCTGGAATTGTGAGCTACACACACCTTTCATTTTTCTTTCAGATATCATGTTGCATTGATGAGGCACAGGGTTGGTGTAGGAGGCCCTTCTGTATTTGTGTTGCTTTCGTTGGTTATTAAAGAAACTGCCTTGGTCTTTTGATAGGGAAGAACTTAGGTAGGCGGAGTAGACAGAACTGGATGCTGGGAAGAAGGGCAGACAGGCAGATGTCATGGTTCTCCTGCCCAAGATGGACGGACAGACGCTGGTTAGACTCATGCTGGTAAGCCACAGTCAAGTGGCAATACACATTAATGGAGATGGGTTAAACTATTATGTGAGAGTTAGCCAATAAGGCTAGAAGTAATGGGCCAGGAAGTATTTGAATGAATACAGTTTCTGTGTGGTTATTTAGGGTATAAGCTAGCTGGGCGGTGGGACACAGCCTGCCGCTCCTTCAGGGGCTAAGCTAGCTGCGCAGGATGGAACAAAGGGGCCCCACGTTCTTACTACAGAGGGCGTACTTCGCTTGGCTGCTTTACCCAGGTCCTCTGACAATTGAGAAATGTTTACACTCACATAATAGAAGAGACTTTTCACTCAGTGTCCAGCTACAGGCCCTAATCTCTTCCCAAACACCTTTTAGGCCACACACAAACAATGTTTTGCCAGCTGTGTGGACACCCTTAGT
Organism: Bramus lutescens; assembly: GCA_001685075.1. Lineage (NCBI taxonomy): Eukaryota > Metazoa > Chordata > Mammalia > Rodentia > Cricetidae > Bramus > Bramus lutescens. The sequence continues at coordinate 127,618 of LOEQ01005030.1, read as the reverse complement.
TCATCCAAGGGAACACAGATAATTAATCGTCCCAAGTGGAGAGAAGTTAACCAACAGCATAAGGTTCCAGTTGAGGCTGAGAAATAAATTCCAGCGGTCTCTCAGAGAGCACTGTTCCCAAAGCCGCCAGTCTTTCGCTGTGCACTTATACATGTGTTAAGAGGGTGGATCTTCTGTGAAGTGTTCTTACCACAGAAAAATCAAACTGGAAACAAAACAAAGCAGGAAACAAAAAAAATTTTTTTCAAGTGTGCAGAAGAGAAGCGGCAGGGGAGAGGCTGCGGAGCTGAGCAAGCGGCTGTTTCTCATGCAGACTCATGTCCTACACTGCCCGCTAAGCCTCTGGGCAAAGATGACAGGAAGCTGGTGCTGAGGGAAACCTAAGGGCTTTATTTTAAGACCTTCTGTCAGGAAAGGCCTTTGGAACAAATTCAACCACTCAGCTGCGTTCCTGAAGGTCAAGCAGAGAGACATGATCTGCCGGATTTGGGGAAAACCTTTAAAAACCAAGATGAGGAAGAGGAAAAACAAACCGTTTCTGAGAGGCCGTTTTCTTTTTCTTTTTGCTGCATGACAGGGAAAGATGTGAGAAGTTCTGGTGGGAAGGGATTAAAAGAGAGACAAGGAACCCTTCCCCCTCCACAGCGGCTGTTGACACTGTTATTAAATCAAGTGGAGGTTTTCAGACAGGACTGTATAATTGATTATAAATGTTGAAATTTATTTCAATAAGCAGTGGCATTTCTGAGCAGCTGTTTCGCATTACAGCAAAGCCACAAACGGAGTTGCTGGATGCAGCCTGTCTTTTGTCTTTCCCTTTGATACGCTGAGGTTCCTTTCTGGTGTGGTGCCTTTGGAGAGAGACATGAAAGGGAGTCACTGTTTCTGGGTTCAGCAGAGAGGAAAGAGCAGAGGAAGGGACACAGAGTGACAGACAGGGTACAGCTGTCGAAATGTCACAGCTTTCTGAGCCCAAAGAAAGTGACCATAACGTTGCCCCTGATTGATTGGGCCAGGATACCATCCATGTGAGGTGACAGGGAGCCTTTCTCTGGTTTCCCAATGTTATGTCTCAAATGTGGAAGGTTCTCGGAATGCTCATGTGTTGAAGGCTTGGTCTCCTGTTACCGTCTTAGGTGACGATCGCACTCTGAGAACCTGACGTAATTAGTGGGTTAACCTGCTGATGGAAAGGTGTTATCAGAAGGTCAGAAGGTGATGAAAGGAGGTGATGCTTAGTTAGAAAACAAGGGTTGCTGGGATATAGCTTGGGATTCCTCCACCTCTCTCTCCTATTCTTGGGTGCCTTGAGGTGAGCCACATCCTTTTCCCCTGCCCTGAGAGTCTCCCTCACTCCTGGCCCCTTAGGGTCTGTGAACCATAGTGATTATGGTCAAAGAAGGAAAACATTTGAGTGTAGGAGCTGATGGGCAAAGACAGCCTGATGTAGCAGATCTGTTGAGAGTTGCATTTTCATATGTGGCTGATGGTAGACCAGTTGTCCTAGTTAGATTTCTATCATTGTGATAAACACCATGACCAACAGCGACTTGGGGAGGAAAGGGTTTACTCCAGCTTACAACTTATCATCTACCATGAGGGGAAGCCACTCTAGTAGCTTGAGGAACTGAAACAGATGCCATGGAGGAATGCTGCATACTAGCTTGTTTCTCATGACTTATTCAGTTTGCTTTCTTATATACCCTGGGTCCTGCCCAGGGATGGCACCACCCACAGCTGGCTGCCCCTCATCAATTGCTAACCGAGGAAATGCCCTATAGGCTTGCCCAAGCCAATCTGGTGGAGGCATTTTCTCAGTTGAGCTTCCCCTGCCCAAATGACTCCAGCTTGTGTCAAGTAGAAGAAAAAAAACCCAGCATAGACCACTGTGATAAGACCCATAGACGAACTGGTAAAACATGCAATAGAAAATGGCCTCTCCATAGTCTTGGAGGATGGAAGCTTGAGATCAAGGTCTAAGGGGGGCTGCATCCTCCCGAGGGCTCCACTGATGTCGCCTCGATGGTACTTCCTCTCTGTTCTTCACAAAGTTGTCCTACTTTGTGTGTCTATGTCCAAGGACACCAACTCCACTGTATTAGAGTGCAGTCATGTGATCTTCTTTTACCTAAATAACCTCTGAAAATCCTGCAGCCAAATACAGTTATGTTTCTCTTTTTTACCTTTTTTGAGAATTTCATGCATGCATACAATGAAATATGATTAGACTCATTGCCTATCTCTAACTGCCTCTGTATCTCATTGAACATAGTCCTCCCTCACTTCATCTTCTCTTTATTCTTTTTCTTTAGTTTAAAATTCAGTTTAATAATTTTAGGGCATGTGTGTTCTAATTCCTCAAAAATAATATCTATTTTTAGACATTCTTAAGAATGGAACTTAAATTTTTTGTGTGCATCCTACTGTTTTAATAAAGCAGCTCGCTTTCCCTTTATTTATACCTTATATTAATGAGAAATTTAAAATAATATTTTTATTTATAATTCAAAATTTTTATATATGTGTGTGTTATATCTTGATCATTATGGACCTCCTCAGCTCTCTACCTGCCCTAGAAACTCTCCTTCTCCAACACATCACCCTCTTGAGTTCAGGCCTGCCATTTCACAGAGTTTTTTTCTTCCAATGCCAGGCATAGTGTGACGTGGAAGCATCCCATTAAATGTCTAAGGTGCTCAGGAGAAATGACCTTGAGGCATGTGGTGGTGGGAAGCCCAAAGCAGGGAAGCAGGATCATAAATAGAATTCTTGGGTTGAAAGGAGACAGTGGAGAAGTTAGGGCACTCATAGCAGTGGGGATGGAAGCAGTATATAGGTTCTAGAAGATTACAAGGGTGGGGTGAATCTAAACTGAAGCTTGGCTTCAGTGGGAGAGGGAAATGGGGACACAGAATGATGGGTCTCATTGCTCCTGCGTGGACCAGCCCGGGTGCACTCTGCACCACTCCTTAAGTGAGCAGGAGGCTGAGTGCCCACCCCTGCCACCTTCCTCTACTCTCCCCGCCCCCTCCACACACTCTTCCTTAAAATGAGACCGGATCGCTTGCGGGGAGTTCATCTTAAGCCACAGAGGGGAAAGCTGCTGGGCTCCTGAGAGAGCATTTCATTCTGGGAGAACAACAGGATAAAAATGAATGCCAGGGGAACAGCAGTTAAAATTTAGACCTCAGAGCAGAGAAGCCAGGAGTGTGAACTCGACGCTGTCACAGCCGGCCTACGACTTTCAGTCATATCTTGTTAGGCCTAATCTGATTCCCTCTGATCACTCTGGCATCTCCACTTGATGACTCAGAAACGCCGGTACTGGGAGCTCAAGATTAGAACAGCTTTGGAAAGGTCTGATCGCCCTTCGCAAGCTTAGCAATTGCTGATGCTAATAAAATAATTTCCCCTTTATCTGAAGGCAGAAGGGTTTCTTCACCCCCCACCCCGAAGCTGGTGTTCTGCCTTTTAAATTTTTTCACTCCCACCTAATAAAATCCTCAGTGCAGCGCCTGCCTGCGTGTGTAATCAGAGCTATACTGTCTGTGCTCAGAGCTGTGTCCCAGGATGCATTGTGCAGGCACCACCGCAGAGCAAGCGCGAAAAACTTTGGGAAGTAATGATGTCTGGAACACCAGCGGGCTCCCGGGGGTCATCCCCCGACTGAGCTCTTCCTGCCCTTCATGTACCCCCCAGAAAAGAAGTCTGGCTTATTTACCATTTTAGAAAGTTAGACCTTTTCAAAGAGTTGCCCCAGGCAAAACAGCCTTCCTTTCCCATGTCTCTGAAACTAATGACTCTTCTCCAAAAGTTTTGACAGAGAGAGCTGTTCCGACAGCTGAGGGAGTTTGTTGGAAGCCGAGCTGGCGAACAGCCCATAGAAATAGCTCGGCAATGTACTCCTGACTCGAAAACGCAACAAGTCCGACATTCTGCAAAAGGAATGTTGGAGCGCAGCTCTGAGCAGGGAAATCCCTGGGCTGGGGTTGTGTTCTTGAAGTCAGATGATGGTTAAGGCAGCATAGGCTCCAGCCTCCTGAAATACTTGAACCACTATCACGATAATAATCAAGATGATAATGATGTTTGAGAATTACGAGAAGGTGAGGGGCATGCTTTTCAAAATTAGCATATGTGAGTTGCACGAAGGGCTTCATTACATTTCCAAACACGCCTAGGTGCTTTGGTCATATTCGCCCTGTCTCTTACTAGTTTTCATCCTTATCCTCTCCTCTCTTTTCTCCCCTCGTACCTGGCACTTTCCTTCTTAGCCTACGTCCTTCTTTCCCCCTAACTTCATGTAAGGAAGCATCCATAGGATCATCAAGGTACTGTTTTGTTTCACTCTTAACATGGTGGGCTACAGCATCATTCATACACACTATCTCAATGAATTCTTTTCATTTTAAAGTGTTCACTAGCACACCCCTATTTCAAAGATTTGGTTTTTATTTATAGCTGTGTGTGTCTATAAGCACCATATGAGTCTATAAGAGAGCTTCTAATACCCTGTAGCCTGAGTTACAGGTGTTTGTGGTTGCCTGATGTCAATACTGGAATTGAACTTGGGACCTTTGCAAGAAAAGTGTGTACACTTTACTGCTGAGTGGAGCCAAGCCCTTTGTTTAGCCATGAAGTTTAATTTTAATCTTTGAGGATAATGTAAAGGTTGCTTAGGTTGTGTCCTGGGAGTCAAATCCAGGTCTTTACAACATTAACTACATCACAAGTTCTGTTACTGGCTCTTGAGGAGTCTCAGGTTGGATTGGGATGGGGTGGGGAGTGTCTGCATGTTTGTGAGGTGATGTTCATGAGATCTGTGACCCTTTCCTGTTGACAAGGTGATGCTTATGCAGGTGGGTAAAGAGAATGATGTCATTACAACCCTAGTAGTTCATTTCACAAAAGAAGTCAGTGGAGAGGAGTCATGGACAATCTCATTTGTAGATGTGAGGAGTCTGAAGGTTTGAGACTGGAACGAGATCACAAGGCAGATTAAGCAATAAACCTGGCAAGTGCTCATAGCTCTTAAGCATAGGAACCTAAGATGCTGTTGAGAAAGAGGAACTTCTAGGTAAAATGCCAGATTCACCACGTCAGGACCTTTGGATTTTAAGAGAATAAAAATACATCAATAGACTCGGTAAATGGCTAAGTGGTTAGGATTGAAGTTATCCCACCATGGTTCTTACATCAGTGTCCAATAGGGATGGTGGTGAGGGGAGGGAGGAGGAGTTTAAGGAAGTCACGTGTATCTGTATTGTTTTACCCATTGTGACCAAATATCTGACAAGGAGCAGCTAAAGGGAGGAAGGGCTAATTTTGATTCACAGTTAGAGGGGGTAGCCCACCACGGTAGAGAAGGCAGGCTGGCAGGTGTGAGGTGACTAGGCACAGAGCATCCATGCTCAGAAGCAGAGGTGAAAGTAGGGGCCATAAAACCGGAAGGTTCATCGCGAGTGACCCACTTCCTTCACCAGGCTCTGTCTCCTAAGGACCCACAGCCTTTAGTAATACCAGTCAGCTGTGGAGCAGTTGTCCAAGCACCGGCTTATGCTGGGGCTATTTCATACTGAAATCACAACACTAGTTTGTTGCAGATCTTCCCCCTCTCAGCTCCTTTGGAAGTCCCTGTGTGTGTCATGAAATCAACTCCTTCTGGCATTCAGGGACATTAGAATGAAGGCAACGGGCAGCTCCTCAGCACTGCTTGGTCAATTTGACATCTCTCTTGACATCTCATTATTGAGAAGCTACTGGAGCTGCTCAAAGAAACCACTTTGTGCATAGAATCTGAATCAAGAATTCAGTGTGCTCTGTGGTCTGGTAGAAACCAGTGCTGAATGTAATTTAAAGAATACCTTTTCCCTAGATTCCCCTTTCTCAGCCTACATCCTCAACTATTATCCTTGAAACGGTGTTTACCATTTGCTAATTGATTCATCTTTTTCTAGAGATGATGATGGTTGCTGTGGCCTTTGCCTTAAGTAAGCGTACCGCAATGACGCAGAGTGATATGTGTGTGGCTTTGTCCTATTTCCAGGGTAGGGCTCAGGCTTTCTCGGGGCTGCAGTTAGGTCTCTGCCAGGCTGGATAGTCACCTGGAGGATAAATCGGGATGAATTCTTATCCATGCTAATTTAAGCTGCTCTCAGCAACCTGCTGCTTTAGAAAGCATGTTGCCTATTGGTAGCACATCACACTCAAGGCTAGAAGCTCTCTGTAGTTTCCTTGATGGGATAATTTCTACAACCAGTTCCCAGCATGGCAGTTTGCGCCTTCAATGCCATCAGAAAGCTACAAACTTGTTGTCTATTATGTTGGAAGCCTGTTCTTGCTTTATGTTTTTCAGAGGGCCCACAACCCAATTCCCAAGTAAGTCACAGACTGAGACTTGTTCTTAGCTTTAGCTCGGCATGTTTCTAGTCTGCTTTTCTTAACTTTAATTATCCTGTCTACCTTTTGCCTCTGGGCTTTTTCATTTTCCTACTTCTGTATATCTTACTTTCATTCTCAATCATTGGCCGGCTAAGCGGCTGGCCCCGGACATTTTCTCCCGCTTATTCTCTCATTGCTCCTTCTCTCCTTGGTTTTCCTTCTGTTCATCGTCTCTGCCAGCCAACCCTGCCTATCCTTGCTCCTGCCTCACTATTGGCCATTCAGCTCTTTACTAGGTCTTTTAGACAGGCAAAGAATCACAGCGCAACAGAATTAGACAAATGCAGCCTAAACAAAAGCAGCATGCTTTAAAGCAATATTCCCCAACAGAAGTCTTTAATTTCATTTAACAATTGACATATAAAATAATGAGTTTCATTATGATATTTTCATACATATATGTCAAAATCCTTTACTCTCATTCATCCTCTTTCTTCAAGTCCTTCCTCTGTTATCTTTCCTCCTTTGTCTGGTTCCCTTCCTCCCAAAGTAAGACTATAAGTCAACACGCTACAGAGATGGTTGTATCTTTACCTATGTGCACTTCTGTTCATGATAGCTAGGAAATAGAACCAGCCTAGCAGTCCATCTAATAACTGGGCTAAACTGTGATATATGCACACAGTGCTATTTAATTTAATTGTGCATTGAATATGTGTATTTGTATATATTTATATCTATATCTATTATATAAAATGCATCCATGGGATGACATCCTAACTCTTTTACCTTATAAGATAACCTGATCAATCCATATTTTATTTTATTTTTAAAATTTAAAAATATATTTTAATGAAAAAAGTTTCATAGACTATATTTAGACCATGTTATTCCCTCCCCCATTTTCTCCCAGATCCTACCCACTCAATCTTCTTTCTCTCTCTTAAAATATTCTATCCCCTCAAAACAAAAACAAAAGAAAAACAGAAACAGAAAACAAGAGACAAAAATATCCACAATAACTAAAATCAAAACAAACAAGCAAAAAACCAATAAGACAAAATACATCTAAGCAAACAAAGCAAAATGAAATAAAAGTCCGCAAAGACACCACTGAGTTCATTCTGTGTTGGCCAGTGACTCCTGGGCATGGACCCTGCCATGACTTGTGGTTGACATGCTGAGAGAAAATCAGTTGGAGAAAATTGATTTTCCCTTTGCCAGTGGGTATCATTTGCAAATATATTCTTGGTTAGAGGTGCAACCCACTGTTCATTTCTCTCTGTGTGTGCTTGGATCTCTCCTGATTTGAATATTTCTAGGTTCTGTTCATGTTGCCACAGTCTCTGGGAATTCATATGTGCATTAGTCCTACTTCATTTAAAATTTAAAAATCTCATTTAAAATAAAAAAATTAACTTTTATTTTTGTTTTATGTGTATGGGTATTTTGTTTGCATGTATGTGTGTCTGTTGACTGTGTACACGGGGACTGTGTGCACGTAGGACCTCTGAAGGCCAGAAAAGAGTTTCAGATCTCCTGGGATTGGAGTTACAAATGGCTGTGAACCACCATGTGGGTGCTGGGAATCAAACTCAGGCCCCATGGAAGGACAGCTAGTGCTCTTAACTGCTAGGCCATCTCTCCAGTCTTAAGCCACACTTTACTCCTAGAGGCAAGCCACAAATCCATCTGCACTCAAGAATAGGGACTGTAGGAAGGTATGAATCAGTAGGGGTTTTGAATGGCTCTGCCTTAAATTTTTGTTTTCTTAAATTTGATTTTGCTAAAGTCATCCAAGTTGCCCTAAAGGGTTATAGTTATATGAGTTAATGGAAGTCTCTAAAAATGTAATGCTCCTATCACCCATACCAGATAAATCATATAGCTAGGATTTAAGTGGTTGTCAAACCCAGGAGGTTACATTTATGTACATTTATCTATTCATTCAGCCATTTATTTATTTATTTACTTTTGTAGTGCTCCGGAGTTGAACTCAGAATCTCACACGTACTAGGCAAGAATATTCTCCACCGAACTACACCTCCAGCCCAAGCGTGTGCTTCGAACCAGGATCCTGTGCTGCCTCTAGTATTTCCCAGTTGGCCTTTTAGTTCAAAACAGTCTTCTATGCAACAATTGATTATTTTTCCCTTTCGTCTTATATGGCCACCTTTCCTATATTCCACTGTTGTTGTTGTCCCACCTGTATCTTTTTTACACGTTCCTATTAATTGCATTTTCCACAAGTCTTCACGGATAACCTTTCTCCGCATTCCTTAGGAATCACACTCACTCATAGAATTACAGCATGCTCATTGTTTCCAAATTCTTGTTCCAAGCCAATCCTCAAACCTAGATTTCTAACTGCTACCTTCTCAAATGGTACAACTCCCAAAGTAAAAATGGGACAAAATAAAGCTTTCTCTTGGCAACCAGAGTTAGACATTCTGGACACATTTGTGTTTCTTGCTTCTTGTTCACCCTCTCTGTTTGCTTAATTCCTACTAGGGCAATGCCACTCGGCTGGGTCATTGATATTCACAAAACATTGTGTTGAATGCTCTAGGAGATAAAGAGATGGAGGAGATGTTCTTATCCTGAGTCATGCACCAGCTAAATATGTTAGGTGAGTCTCAAGTTCAGAAAATATTTACCAATCGCATCTATAGTACATGACACAGTGTCCTAACACTGAAGGTGTTAGTGAGATATCCACTGATGAAGGGATATTATTTATTATTTTAAATAATAAAATCAATCACATAGCATTAATAAGTTCACTTATGACCATTTTACCTTCTACTACCCAACATGGATTAACTTCAAAGACAAAGCTAACTTTGCCTTCATTTTACTTGATACCTTAGTACCTAAGAAGTGTTCACTAATCTTCTTAAGTCACTTGCTTGTAATGATCAACAAAATGAACTGTAGTCTTTTTTTCTGTTTCTTCCAAGCACTAACAAAGCTCCAGTCCTATTGAAGCTATGATTTTCAACTGTGAAAATGATCAGATTATTGAAACAAGAGAATTCACACTATAGTGAAGGTCTTGGTGACTATCCTCATTTTTAGTGACAGTCTGTTTACCAGAGGCAAGGACTGTAATCAGTTTTTGAATCCGTTCCAGAACTTGTGTTTGAATTAGAATACAAGGTGAATTCTTCATTTGTGTGCATGTAGAGCTATGTTTATATCTATTGCTAATCTCTGTCTTCAGTCAAAAGAACACTGCCTATATTAGTATGAAGCTTCCATTTTCCCTTGACATAATGTCTTGGGCATCTTTTCATGTTGGTTCATATAGACCTACCACATTCTTTGACATATTTGTATGACATTGAAAGTTTTGATGTTTATTTAAGCATCCTCTCTTGATTGACATTTAATTTGTTTTCAGTTTTGTTCCTGAGTGTGTTTGTGCTTCTATAAGTTTCTCTCTAGGATGGTGTCTAGAAGCTAATTGCTGGGTCATGGAGAGGCAAGCGAAATAGAATTTAGATACACTCTGAAGTTTCCTCCCAAATGGTGCCACAAATTTCTACTCCTTCTCTTACTATGCATGTTCAAAGAGATTCATTTCTCATAGTCAGTGTAGCACTTACAAAGCTGTAAGTATTAACATTCCGGACTTGAAGGGATGACTGCCAGATTGTTTTGAAGGTCTCCCTGGGAAGGGTTTTGCATTTGATTCTAGAGGGCTTTCCGGGAAATGGGTGCTATCAGGGAGTCTCAGCCATGGCTGTGTCTGATTCCAGCAACAACATCAGTTCTCAGTGTCTTCTGCCTGGGGATGAGCCCTCTGTCTATTTCTGTGTCTTCTGCCTAGGGACGAGGCCTCTGTCTCATTCTAGTCTGTTTTGTCTTCTCAGCTATTTGACCTTCAGAGAAGAGGCTCTCTCATTTTATTGAATATGGAAGTGTCAAGAAGGCTTTATGTGTCCCACGTTTTAAAGATCATAAGCGTTAGAGTTTATGTCAATATTTTCCAAGCCTGGCTGGTCTTATTTTCCTAAATAAGAAGTTCCTAAAGGAACTTAACCAGACTCAATAGAACCAAAGTATCAAAAATGAGTTAAAGGAATCCATACATTTGAAAGACTCCTATAATATTCATTGTATGTGGGCTGCAAATCTGTAAACCATCAACACACATGCAAGTTCAAATATAGCACACCAGATAACACACATAGGGCTTTGTACCCTGGAACTCCTGAGATTTATTCCCTAGACAGCTTCTATATGAGTTGGTGGTCTTGTGTGTTCCTTCCTCTTTTGAACATCCAGTAGCTGTCCCAAAAAGTTATTGCAGATGCAACTGTGAAACACTGATTTATATCCAGCCATCACAATTAAAATAGAGATGAAACATCCAACCTTGCAGCTTTAGCTGTTTCTATGGTGTTGTTACTCTAGGCTAAGGCTCTGGTAAGTTGTCGCCTTTGTCATCCCACCACCTATGAAATCAGAACTAGAATGAAAAAAGCACTTAGGGTCTCCAAGTAACAGATAGAGACTTGGCTCTGCTAAGTTGTGAGGTGAGCAGTCACCAGTGGCAGGAAGGGACAGGTGAGTGTGGGAATGCCTCTAGGGAGTTCACATGTAAAGCTGGAGTCAGAGAGACCAATGGTCTAGGCACCTCCCAATGATTATACTTAATATTGCTGAACCTCCATGTCTCCATCCACGAGGTATGATGGTGATGACTGTCCAGGCAGGTGGTGGTCAGGGTTTAAGTGGGCGATTCCTGTACAAAGCACAGCATCTGGCATAAACTGTTCTGCAATTTTTATGATGTGGGAATTGAGCCTTGGTGAGTCACCATGAATTAAGTCGAAACAGAGAAGAAACCAACTAGTAAAGTGGGAGGACTGAATTTTGGGGAAAAGATAGAACTGTACTTACGACACATCTGGAAATAAGGCAGCATCCGTTTCTTGCGGCTGTAACAGATTAGCATAAACTCAGAAGTTTGAAATCCCCCAGACTTGTTAGCTTGCAACTCACAAGGTCAGGAAGCTCTACTGGTCTAAATGGAGGACGCTCTGGAAGAGAATCTATCCTCACCTTTTCTCCAGCATTGAGAGGCTGCCTCACTTACTAGTTCAACATCTGTCCCTCCACCTTCTCAGCCAATGATGTAATTAATACCCCTTCCAGAAATTTCCTTATGTCATCGCTCCCATTTTAGACCCTGAATGTTATAAAGGTTTCATGAGTTTATCTAAACTCATAAAAATGTACATATTAGATATGTGAAGTTTTGGTTAATTATTTATCAATAAAATCATAGTATTAGAAAGTTGAAGGGCTGGAGCCTTGAGTTAGTTGCAGAGTGTTTGTCTGCCATTCACAACTCTTTGAGTCCACTCTCCAATAACCACAAAATAAAATATTAACATTTAAATGTCAGGAATACAACATCTTCCTATCTCTTTCCAATTCTAATGCTTCTGCCTCCCTCCAAATGTAAATGCTCACAATCACACTGGCTCTGTCTGGATAATCTTGGATAATTCCTATCTTAGTATCATAATCCCAGACAGTTACAAAGCCGCCTTTGTAGTAGAAGGTAAAGCACTCATAGGCTCTCGAGATCTGGAAATAGATAGCTGTAGAGGGCTTTATCCACAAGACCAAGAATCTAAGAATAAAAACATGACTTTTAGAACATCCTAAACTCTCTCTACCCCTCTTGTTTCTCTCTCTCTCCTCTCTCTCTCTCTCTCTCTCTCTCTCATCTATTCATCTATCATCTATCTATCTATCTATCTATCTATCTATCTATCTATCTATCTATCTATCTATC
>LOEQ01005030.1:88960-115388 GCA_001685075.1 Bramus lutescens | reverse complement strand
CTATCTATCTATCTATCTATCTATCTATCTATCTATCTATCTATCTATCGGCATGCAAAAATAGTATTCTTTTCCAGATTTGAACATCGATCACTTATGAAACCTTAAAGTTGGGTTGTGTTTATAAGACTTGGATAAAAGTAATAATTTTCCATTATTTATTTCAAGTCACATATTCAACAAACATTCAGAATGCTTCTACTATGTTCCAAGCATTGAGCTGGAAGACTTCATAGCTCAGAAGGAATAACAGACAGACTGGACTAATGTCATAGAGGAGTGGAGACTCTTGTAAGGATACTGTGGACATGAAAGCAGGGATCATTTATATGGGAGCTAGTTTGGTAAAAATAGTAGTCCAGAGATGGCAAATCTTAGTTGACCCCGGAGAATGATAAAGCAGTAATCTAGTCAGGAAACATGGAAGGATAGGAAGATAGCCTTCTCCCTCCCAGCCAGTCAAGAAATATACTGACTCTATCACCACCTGGATATATGCCCACCATGTAAAGAACATACATATGGCTCAGAAGGAAGTAAAGCTAGGCCTACTTCTGTCTCTCAAAACCCTTTCTACACCAGGTGGTGGTAGTGCATGTCTTTAATCCCAGCACTTGGGAAGCAGAGGCAGACAGATTTCTGTGAGTTCAAGACCAGCTTGGTCTACAGAGCTAGTGCCAGAACAGGCTCCAAAACCAAACAGAGAAACCCTGTCCCCAAAAAGCAAAAACAAAACTAAAAGAAAAGAAAAGAAAACAAAAACCTTTCTCCTGCCACTAAACTTGATCCAGAATATACTTATTGCATTTGAGAATTAAATTCCATCTAAAAGTGGTTTCTACAATCATCAATGGAAATATACATACATACATACATACATATATTTTATGAAGAAAGGCTTGAAAAGCCACCATACATATGTGTGTATATGTGTGCATATGTATGATGGTTTTGTAAGCCTTTCTTCATAGAAAACTTTCCCTCCCTAAAGTGCAGGGAATATCAGAGAAGAGGGCAGAGAGAACATAAGAGCCAGAGGATGGGAGGAATGTTGAGAAATGCTGTGGCTGCTGTGTACATGAACTCACACAGCTGGGCTAATCTGCACAAGACTTGCACTAGATGAAACCTGTTAAGATTTCCTGCATGGAGCTGAGAGGGTTTCCTGTGGCCCCACCCCCTGACTGAGAAGCTGCTGCTAGCTGATGGCTCCTGGGGGAGACAGTGTCTCTTTTCTTTGGACTATGATTGCTGGTTGGTTGCCCATGCTCTAGTGGCTGGATGACTCTATACTCATGTGCATATGGGCAGAGTAATTGGGCACAGCAGGTTATAAAAAGCAGGACATGAATTTCGGAGGGAGATGTATTGGGAGGATGCCTGGAAGGAGTGAAGAGATGGAGGTGGATATGACTAAGATGCATTGTATATGTGCTTGAAAATTTCAAAGAGTGAACATAACTATTGGAAAAAGCAACCCAGGTGTAGAAGTGTTTTAATCTTCCATAAGGGCAGTCAACAGATATTTACATATTTAAAATGGGTTATAATTACAGGTTCTGCACCCAGAAAGCCCATGTTTAGATGCTCAGTCTTAATAGCAGCTAACACAGCCCCTCTTTGGGTTGTTTTCCTACCTACAAAGCGAGATAATGAGAGTGTAGTCGCCATTGATTGTCTGTGGGGATTCAGTGAGCTCTATCATCTCATAGTATATGAGTGAATCACAGTAAAATTCAATACTTAGACTGACCGCATTCTCCCCAGATTTCCACAATAAAATAGGTGTTTGGTAAATGTTTAATGACTCAGATTATGTGTAGTCTTTTATCAGAGAGAAGACCTAAATAGCTCTGCAGGAGACTGTTCTTTCTCCTGGATTTTCATTTAGGGAGCCAGACTCTAAGAAGTGACAAGGTCGCAGGATAGATCAAGATGGCTCCATCAGTAGTTAGAAACCATGAGTCTAGACTTCTAGTCTAACACTTCTGGTCCATAAGAAGGCAAGGGAAGGTGGTTGTGGGTTTGTGGGATGCTGGGACCAGCTGTGTATTCCACTGAGGAGGCCACAGGCAGCTGGAGTTCCAGCCTTTCAGCAGCCAGCACAGTTCTTGCCTGGGGTTTTATCCTCTGTCTTAAGGAAATTATGCACCTTTGCTGGGCTTCATATGACTTGAAGAAAAAAACCTTCTTAAAGGGAAATCTATAAAAGTGACAGGCAATCCTTGGAATGTGGCCACCTGGCAGGTCCAGGATAAATCATTTTCCTTGGCAAAGAAAGATAGGCTTGTGGTTTACCAGGACTGGGAGGTGAGTAGGGGTGCCACATCTGTCCTCCCCAGCCCTTCAGTCACAGGGTTTAGGACTTGTTCTCCTGATACCTGGAGTCTACAGAATATGTTTTCCCCTCCTCCCTGACTTCCCTATAAGAGCAGCAGGAACTCTGTATGAAGTTTGGTTTTCTGAAGTCAGAAGCCGTGAAACTCCAGGAAAGATCTTCAAAGGGAAAATGGAAGCCACAGGCCTTGTTTTGAGGTTCTAAGCTGAGTGGTTTTTCTTATTTTTAATTAGCACATAAAGTTAAGTCACATTATGACATTTCAAACAAACTTGCCCTGTCCTTATCTCCCACCACCTGAACACCTCTTGTATCTTCTCTCTCCACGGTAGCCTCCTTTTTAGCTTTCTGTCACACGTGTTTTACTGCCCCCTCCTTTCTTCAATGCCTCTTCTTCCTTCTCATACTGTCCTTTCTAATGTCATAGCTTATACAGATGCTCATTTCCATACATGTACATACAAACAAACATACATACATACAATGCTATGAGTTAGGACCTGCACATCCTACAGAATTTATGTATTTTTTGATTCCTGAATCTGGGTCACTTTGCTTGATATAACTTTAAAGAATGGTCAGTTTTTCTAAAAAGCCACAGTTTCACTTTCTTTAGCTGAATGAAATTCCATCATTTGCGTGTCTGTTCATCTGCTGATGGAAACCTAGGCTGCTTCCCTCTCCTTGCTTTTGTGAATAAGGGATCACGAAGTATGATGTGTGGATCACTCTATAGTATGCCAGACAGAGTTCTTCAGATAAGCATTCAGGAGTCATACTCATAACGTGTATGACACCTCTGCCTTTTACTTCTTGAGAGAGTTCCATACTGATTTTTCTAATGTCTGTGCCAGGTTACAGTCTCCCCCTTGAGGAGTGAGTAAGAGTTCCTGGTTCCCCATGTATGTGCTAGTGTTTGTTACTGTCTCTTTCCTTAATGACAGTCATTCTGTCTAGGGTTCATCCCCAAACTTCAGTTGTCAGATTTGTGAGGTTTTATTCAGCTACCAAATTACCAAATATAGGCTAAATTATTTAGTTGGATATTCTCAGGACCTATTCTGGTGTTATTTGCACACCTATGAATATATGACTTAGAACTTAGGTGTTACAACATTTTATCCCAGGCCATAGTCAATAGCCAAGTGTGAGGACATTCTAGATAAGCAGAACCAATAGGAAGCCCACAGCATGCAAAGTGCATTGCTTTCCTTCTGTTAGGACGAGTGTATTGGAGGTATCTCCTCTTTCTTCTTTATAGTTCTTCCAAAGAATGAAATTGGAAAGAGCACAAACAAGTGTCTCAGTAGAAAGCATCTTTGTGGCTTTGGGCTCTAACTATCTCAGCCTTTGCAATGCCGGTTCCACCTGTTTCTGCTAGTCTCGCAGCAATCTACTGTTGTCCTGAGCTCTGTGAACAAACTGCTTTCCTTAAAAGCATCTTCCCTAGAACCTTACCCATTAGCATTGTCTAAGGCCTGTCTTTGGCCACTCAGCTCCTCTACTTCCTTTCCTTGATAAGTGAAGTTTCAGTCTTCACCAAGGAAGCTTCTTTTTGCAGTAGGTGGAAGCCAAAGTCACTACTGGTTAAAATGCAGGAACAAACCTAGCGTTCCCAATTCTAACCAGCTGATACATCTAAAATGCAAGTCCTATGCCCAGGGCTCGGGAAACATGGTAGAAGAGAGGATAGAAAGATCATATGAGCAAGGACTAGGATGTCTGCTGTGAGATCAAGTCATCTATATAAGGCAGGGAAGCTACCCCATGAAATCTCAACAATGTGATTCCCTAAACAAGACCCACACAGTACCAATACCAGTTGATGTGCCCAATATATATAGGGGAAATCTGACAAGACCCACCCTAGGTGAAGAGCTACAGGCAATTAATGGCTGCCAAGAGAGAAAGAATAAATTTTATCTAGCCATGAGCCTCCTGGTAGGTTATTCAGTCCCAAGAGGTCAATTCTAAACACACACACACACACACACACACACACACACAAACATACACACACATGTACACAGACACAAATAAAATCAACCCAACAAGGTTTTATTTGTGTATAACAATTATAATTAAAGAAGAGATTATTAAGTAGAGGGACACACGAGGAGTTAGAGTTGGATGAGATGGGTAGAAATGATGTAAAAATACTGCTCATGTATAGAATGCTCAAGAAAAAACAAACATAAATGTCATTCATAACTGCCTTGACCAGCTTTGGCTGTCAACTTAGTGCAGCCTACCGTCATCTGAGAAAGGAGTCTCAACTAAGGATTTGCCCAGATCATATTGAACTCTGGACATGTCTGCAGGGGATTGTTTTGATGGTTAATTGATGTAAGAAGGCTGCGGTGGTGTGAATAAGAATGGCCCCCATAGGCTCATATATTCAAATGCTTAGTCACCAGGAAGCCATACCATTTGAAAGGATTAGAAGGGCCAGGAAGCATGGCCTTGTTGGAGGAAGTGTCATTGTGGGTAGGTTTGAGGTTTCAAAATTCATTGCCAGGTTAAGGCTCTCTCTCTCTCTCTCTCTCTCTCTCTCTCTCTCTCTCTCTCTCTTTCTCTCCCAGATCAGGATGTAGCTCTCAATTACTTCTCTAACACTATTCATGCCATGGTCATAGTATCTCTTCATAGCAATAGAGCAGTGAGTAAGACAAGGGCCCAGCCTGCTGTGGGAGATAGCACTCCCTGGATCCCTGGACAAGCGGTCTTGGGCTATGGAAGCAACCTAGTGAAGGATAAGCCTGTAAGCGAGTAAGCAAGCAGCATTCCTCCATGGTTTCTGCTATACTTCCTTGGTTGGGAGTGGGTTCCTTGGTCAGAGGTAATGTTATGTAGATCAGCAAGCAGGCCTGCTTTTAGGTTTCTACCTTGAGTTCTTGCCCTGGCTTCCTTCAGTGATGGACAGTGCAAGGTGTCCTGGAAGTATAAGGTGGAATATATCCTTTCAACAAATAAGCTGCTTTTGTCCACAGTGTTTTTTATCACAGCAGACACCAAAGTAGGACAAGAACCACAATGCTGGTGACCATGACCCAGACTTTCCAAGGCCTGTTAGATTAGGTTTCTGCTAATGTCTGCACTATCATTGGAACAAGCCTCCACCCTCTCTTCGATCTGACAATAGACAGTAAACTTCTAGCTTTATTTTACTATTATCTCCTCTCCGCTTGGGTGCTGCCTCTCAACTCTCAATTTGAAAGGCATTTCCTCTTTTCTCTGCAGCATATCTAACTCTAAGAACTGTACATTCTCAGGAGACTGTCAGCTTACCTGGGTCTGTTTTGGACCTGCAGTACTCAGTGTTATTCATGCCATTTGGTAAGAGGCTAGTAAATGAATTGACTGAGCATTGGCCACCTCCCATACTGGGCAGTGAGTAGGTACATGAGAAAAGATGTGAATCACATGTTAAGCATGATGGTGTTGTTTAGCAGGGGTTGTTGATGCCATTTTATAACAAAAAAGAGGACTAAGAAATTAAGCAACTCTGTGTGGATTGCAAGATTAGTGTGTCCGAGTACAGATATGTGACTTTACACATGTGAAATGATGCAGTCTATGTTTTCCTTCATAAATCATTCTTTGGAGGAATAAATTAAAAAGGCATGGTTTCTGCTCTTGGGGATCTCAAAGTCTGTTAGCAGAAACCAATAGGATGGCATGAACTAGGTAGAGTAATCTCAGACAACAAGAGAGACCAAACAAGGTGGCAGAAAAACGGTTGTCTCAGGACTGTACACGGTGACATACAAATGTAATTCCAGCACATGGGAGAAGGAGGCAGAAGGACCAGATGTTCAAGGTCACTTTTGGTCACATAATGAATTCAAGGCCAGCCTGGGATATATGAGACCCAGAAAGGAAGAAAGAAAACAGTAAAACAAAAGAAAGAAAGAAAGAAAGAAAGAAAGAAAGAAAGAAAGAAAGAAAGAAAGAAAGAAAGAAAAAAAGAAAGGAAGGAAGGAAGGAAAGAAGGGGAGGAATGAAAGAAAGGAAAGGAAAGGAAAGAAGGAAGGAAGGAAGGAAGGAACGATGGAAGGGAAGGAAAAAAGGGCAAACTGTGTGGATAGGCATTCTACCTCAGCTTAGATCATTTCTGTTTTCCCAGTGAGAACTATATTTTATGATATAACCAAGAATAGTCTAGTAGAAACCCCTTAGCAGGAAATTGACATACTGAATCTGAACTCTCTCTTTAAGAACTGAATTGCACATTTGAAGAAGAGGCTATAGAAAATACATTGAAGTTCTCTCATCTCAACTGTAAATTGACTATAGCTTGTATGAGGCACTTCTTGGATGCTGAGCCATAAAGATAAGAAATTGTGCTTAGATCTAGAGAAAGATGTGAACAAAGCTTTCCTGTGGTCACTGAGGAACCCAGACAGCCCTGGCTCTGCATAGTAGGAGGAAAGTGGAAATCAACGGGGGTGGAGCTGGAGCTGGCAGCTTACCGGTTTGGAAGAAAGCCTGGTGCTCAGGATAGATGGCATTCTAAGGAGAGATGTGTCACAACTTTCTGAGTTATGGCTGCATATTTATTCTCTGACACTGAATAGAGACTCCCATTTGCTGCAAATGACAGGGTGCTTATATGCCCCTCAATGCTCCTAGAGCTATGCTAGCATATCTTGCTCTGTGTATTTGCATGCTCACATGGCCATGTATGCCCTACTCTGTGTGTTTGCATGCTCACACGTGCATGCATACCTGTGACTGTGCGCCTTTGTTTGTAGGGAGAAAAGAGGTGGCAAGCATTCTTTGTGAGGGGAGGAGAGAACATTTTCTTAGCTCTTAGACAGCAGAGCCCACCTCCTGGGGAAGAAGGGGAAGTGGGCTGGATGTGTCATGCTTGCTGGGTTTTACACTGTTAAATTTTCTATCAGTCTTAGCCAATATCATTATTTTACAGGTGAAGATGAGTTTAAGAGGCAAAGTCAAGCAATCCGAAAGAAAAGACTAGGTGAGAGCAAAGAGAAATGCTGGGACCAAGGCAGACTTTGGATCTCTTTACACAAGGAGACAGAGTGAGTCACGACAGTATTTGATAGTGTGGCTCCTGATTCTGTGTGTCAAGAGTGGAAGCAAAACATCAGCTAAGGAGTTGCCCATTTTTACATACCCAGCAAGAATGTGGCACAAGAGAGATTGTTGAATGAAGCTAGGCCACTTTATCATGCCCAACAGCATTAGGTTTTGAGTTTTTAGCTAGGTGGATAAAGTGCTGGGATGGAAACTGAGATGGCCAGCCCCTAAAACCTGGATGGAAGGATGGATGCATGTGGGCGCCCCATGTGGAGAACACCTAACCATCAAACTTTAGAGGATGCATTTCTGTAAGAGTTCTTCTTAGCTGACTAAGCTGAGATCAGAGACTACACAGGAACTCGAGGGCTCTTCTCCAGTGACCTGTAGACCCTAAGCCTTTCTAAAACTGGGAAAGATGAGCTTAGAACACGTCATGATGGTTTGGGGGACCAATTTCAAGAACTCAACATTCAGCTTCTACTCTGTTCATGCACGTGTGTGAGTGCCCATGTGAGTGCTGTTCAACAGTCTGTGTTCATGCATGCATGTGAGCGCTCATGTGAGTACTGTTCACAGTCTGTGTTCATGCACGTGTGAGTGCTGTTCAACAGTCTGTGTTCATGCATGCATGTGAGCACCCATGTCAGTGCTGTTCACAGTCTGTGTTCATGCACGTGTGAGTGCTGTTCAACAGTCTGTGTTCATGCATGCATGTGAGCACCCATGTCAGTGCTGTTCACAGTCTGTGTTCATGCACGTGTGAGTGCTGTTCAACAGTCTGTGTTCATACATGCATGTGAGCACCCATGTCAGTACTGTTCACAGTCTGTGTTCATGCATGTGTGAGTGCTATTCAACAGTCTGTGTTCATGCATGTGTGTGAGTGCACACATGAGTGTGCTATTCAACAGTCTATGTTCATGCACATGTGAGTTCACACATAAGTGCTATTCAACACTCTGCACATGTATACCTGTGAGTGCACACATGAGTGCTGCTCAACAGTCTGTGTTCATGCATGTGTGTGAGTGCACACACGAGTGATGTTCAACTCGAGTGTTCTTTGGGCATCAGTCATCTTCTCATTTCCTTCCCACACTGTTTTTGTAGACTAGAAAGATGAGACTGAGACTTTGCATGAGTCACGTTATAGGAAAGTGTAGAGGTCAGATTTGAATATATGAAGGACACATATTTATGGTCCTAGTGTGTTGCCACACACTGGGGGCCAGAGCTGTCGCATAAGCACAGGTGAGGGAGGGCTTTCGGAATCATTAGACACTGTAACCCACCAGCCCACCATCATTTCTCTCGCGCATGACTCAGGTATAGGGAAATGCTCTTAAGGAGACCCAAGGTAAGAGGAGAGTTGACACTCTTTTCCTCAGTGCGAATATTCATGAAAGGACAGGCAATTTTGCAGGCATATTGTGCAAGTGTATAAAGTGAAGGAGGAAGTAATGAATTTTCTTAATTTCAGAATATTTTCACAGTAACATTTGCTGATGCATGAGGTCTACCCTGGGCCAAGGGCAAAGCTGAGACTTCACTGAGCCTCCTAAGGGGGTAAGAGAAGGACACACAGTGGGTGGTCACAGGAGGAGGGACAAGGTCTGGTCTGGGAGCAGAGCCCTTGATGGTCTCCAATCAGATGGCTGCCCTGCAGGATTGCAGCCCCTCTCTCCAGGATCACAGGTAATAAGGTAGAGGTGATGTTAATGGTTTATGACACGAATTCATTTTGAGAACTATATGCTTCAGCCATCACTTTTATTTTTCAATTTGGATCTGTTAGGTATTAATAGCTTTGGGGCTGTGTTTTCCATTTTAATCTTGCTTTTTCTCATTTCCAAGTAGATTCCTTCTTTCAATTTACACAAACATTAAACCTCTATTTCCTGCCACCCCTCTTCTCCTCCTCCCTGCTCCCTTGTTCTCTGCTGACCTTGTTATAAAACTTTTCTTTAATGTACACACTCATACCAGACCTACCTTGCTAGCCCCACTGGCTGCAGTTGCCTTTTGTTCAAGCCCCACTTTGCTATTTGAGGTGTCTTGCCCACTGTGCTACTTGACTTTCTTGTTGCTGTGACCAAAGCCCTGAGAGGAATGATTTTCAGTGAAGAAAGATTTATTTTGGTTCTTGGTTTCAGAGGCTGTGACCTGTGGTCAGCTCATCTCCTGGTGGGAGGTGAGGCATCTCATCAGCACTTTGCATACATCTTGCATATACTTTGCATGTGGTTCTTTGACTCTCTTTCAGTGCGTTTGTTTTTACTTCTGATGAGAGAGATGGTGTTGTGTTCCACTCTAACAGAGACCCTTGTTTGGGTCATCTAAAGAACAAATGTCTATTTCTCATACTTCCTTCTATGTTTCCCCAAACCACAAAATCCTACTACAGGTCAATCAAGCATCCTCCCTAACATCACCTTTGCAGGGTGGGGATGGATTAGAAACCATGAGAAGATACGCCTGCCAGTCACAAATCTAGTTCCAGTATTCTTTTGGCCACAGACTCTGAGTAGCCTCATGTGAACTCCTGACACAAGGCTTCATTTAATTTCTCAGTCCACAAAATGGAAGATTTTGGGTTGAAAGGTATCACAAGCTCTTAGCATCTTGGACTTGAAGAAATGCATGATGGAACAGAAGTAAGTTAGAAGGTGGGAGAGGTGGTGCACCTCCATATTCCTGGCATTTGAGAGGCTGAGGCAGGGAGACCATAAGGTTGAAACCTACCTGGGCTTCCTAGTGATTCCCTGTCTCAAAACAACCAAACAGAAACAAATAAAAAGAATAGAGAGGTATCACTACTCTCAGCAAAAGCCTTGACAAATACACTTTGTGAAGGAAGGCACTCTAACAAAGCAAATGAATCACAAGGTCCTAAGAATGTCATACTATTCTGGGTAGTAAACATTGTGGGAAGATAAGCACTAGTGGTTCTAATGGAATTGCAGAAGGAGAGGACTGATCCTGAGCCGGGGAATGCATATAGTCAAGAGACGTAGGGCACTATAGGCTCTAGATCTGGGCATGCCTTTTTAGTTGGCTTCACCACCACTTGATAACCACAGAGCCCTTGACAAGTTACTGATAGTCTCCAACCATTACTGTTCACACCTGCAAAACGGAGAGAGAGAAGTACCTTGTCAGATGGTTATAGGACTTATGTGTGGACCTGGTACATGGTAGCACTCCAATACAATTATTAATAGCGAGAAGAGCATTTGCTAGCCTCAGTTACTGGAAGTAGAAGTGGTGGTGGAGCTTAGAAGATGACTACTGATGGAGCAGGTACAGTGAGGGAAGAAGAGGCCGTCACAGAGGCCATGAAGCCACAGGAATGCTGAAGGTGATGCAGGCAGCGCACTGGGGATGGTAGCTTACGCTGCACCTATCATAGAGTCCCATTTGATTCCCAAACAGCTTTATAAACAGGAGCTGTGATTCCTCTTCTTCTGTCAAACAGCTGCCAAAGCACAGAGAAGTTAAATAATGCATTCAAGGTCACATAGCTTGTACATGCCTGGCATGAGATTGGAATCCAGGTAGTGTTGACCCAGAGCCAAGTCCTTTTGCGTGTTTGTAGGGTAGGGGGGAATTCACAGGTTTTTGTGAGTGCACATGCATTTGTATGTGTGCATGTGAAGGTCACATGTCAAACTTGGGATGCTGTTATTCAGATGCCATCTTTTATTTTGAGAAAAGCTATCTCTTTGGCTTGGTGCTCACTCACTATGGTGTGTGATTATGAAGGCACCTGTCTCTGCTTCCTCAGCATTGGGATTACAGGATGCTTTTATGTGGGTTCTGGGGAATAGCCTCAAGCTTTCATGCTTGTAAAGCAAGAAATTCACTTATTGAGCCATCTCCCCAGTACTCAGAGCCATGTTTTGTATTCCTATACTCTTCTACCACTCCAACAGTCTGGAAAGGTCTTGTCTTCCAAGCTACTATCTTTGAGTAAGTAGATGCTGTAACTTGATGATCTTTAGAAATGCTGCATCTAATGCTGTTTAAGTCTGAAGCCAGATTCCACATGCCTCCCTGGATTTAGAGAAGGGCAACATTCTCCAAGCTTGCCCTCTGCTCCAAGAAGCCTCCAGAGTGCCCAGTTTGCCTTATGGCTGAGTCATGGCTTTCATGATCCTGGCTGGCAAATTGGAGACACCCTTAATTGGATGTTGAAAAAACTCTGCCCGCTGTACAATGGCTCCAGCTGAAGAGTTATAGCTGTTTACTGTAACACACAGACAGTCCCATTAACAAGAATGATGGGAGGCTGCTCCATAGCATTACTCTTAGCAAAAGACTTGACAAATATGCTTTGTAAATGAAAGTGCTCCAACAGAGCAAACATATAACACTGGCTCCCCACCCCCACCAAGCCCTCCCCTTCCCAGGGAGACTTTGCATGTTCAATTCTACTTATACATTATTCAAGTCTCCGTATTCTGACGGCATTCATCAATAGCCGTGCCTATGGCAGGGAGAAGCTTGGATCAACTGACAAATGTAGACAAAGCAGACTGCTTAACCCAGGAACAGAGGGTCAGAGAATAAACAGGGAAATTGATGGCACCCACCATATTTCTGCAGCAATGGAAGAGCAAATGAACACCATACGTCACTGCTTATCACACAGGTAGGAGGGGACTGTGACCAACTCAGTGCATGCAGCCTGCTTAAGGAATGCTGATGGATCATTTCCAGATAGCTTTTGTTCCAGGCTGTAGTTTATCGTGTCTACAAAGAGGCCAAGGCTTAGTCAGGTGCCATCCACAGCTAACTTGCTCTTTCCAGTTCCAGAAACTGGAGGTGGGCTCTGCTGAATAGAGTGATGGAGCTGTCTCAAAGCATGACCAATGGACACAAAACAGGGTACCAGTATGTCCACCAGACTCTCATCTGTATCTGTAGGGGTACAGGCTGTGCATGCCCTAAGAGGAAAGAAGGTGTTTGATTTTGGCATCATTAATAGCTGGTTCTGCCCCCCCCCCATTTATCAGTGTGTGGACAAAGTAGTAACTTAAGTCTCCAATGACTTACCTGGGAATGGGAAGAACAATAGATGCCTGTCTCACAGAACTGAACTCATGATTGCTTGTGTTTATGTGCAGGGAACACAATGTGTCCCCAGGAGGCACTCAGTAGATGCTAACTAATAAGTGTCCTGTGAGGTAATAAATTTACTAGCTCTGTTGGGGATTAAGAAGAGGCCAAACTGCCATCCTGAGACAGTTCAGAGAGGCAGGAGTGGAAACTTTATAATATCTGCTTTGGAGTTCCAGTTTTTCAACTTACTTTTCTTAGTTTGTATTAATTGCTCATAATGATGGATTTCATTATGACATTGTCATACATGTAGATCATAGGCTTCATCATGTTCACTTCCACATTATCTTTTTATTTCCCTGTTCCTATTGCTCCTATACTTTCCCAAATAATCTCTCTCTGATTTCATACCTTTTTAATGTGTGTGTGTGCATGTTCATTTGTGTTCAGGGTGTGTGTGCAGATCTCTCTGCTCATGCATGCGGGGACACTTGGAGGCCAGAGGTTGGTCAAAACCTCTGGATTTGTTCTTCAGATGCTGTCTCCATCATGTGTTTTGAGATGGGGTCTGTCACTGGCTTAGAGTTTACCAAGTAGGCAAGGCTGGCTGAACAGTGAGTCCCAGATATCCACCCATCTGTGCCTCTCCTGGCCAAGAGAACAAGTGTGTGCCACCACAAATCTGGCTTTGTGTGTGTTCTGGAGACTGAACTCAATTCCTCATGCTTGCACAGCCGGTGCTTCGCGGACACAGCCATCTCAGCAGCTTTCCCATCTTAGTTTTAAATGTAAATTCTGTATATCGTAAATCTGAGTCTGGCTTTCCAGTTCCATCAAGTCTCTTGCATGTGACATAATTCCATTTCTCTTTGTGGTTCACACCGTTGTTCATACACACTACAATTTCTTTATCTGTTACATTTGTTGATGGACGTGTAGGTAGGTTCTGTAATTTGGATATTGTGAGTGGTGCTATGATTCTGTCAGCTCGTTATTTATGAGAATTTCACACACTTTCTGAGATTTAATTTTGCTTTCTGTCAAATGGAGAAATAGACAGATAATATCTATAAAGCAAAGACTAGAGTGTCCTCACAATCAAAATTCATTGGCATTCCAGCGAGAACAGGAATGCCACAAAACCTAATGACCCAAGTTCAAGTCCTGAACCCACACATGAAAAGAGAGAACTGACTGTCACGAGTTATTCGGACCACCACACACTGCGGGCCTTGCTCTTCCCTGAGGATCATTGGCCACTAGTTTATGAGGAAGGAGGGAGCAGAAGCATCTAGACAGGGTTTGGAAGGCTTGGGAGTATGTTGGAAACAGCTTTCTGGGAGACAGTTTCTGTGTTACAGCTCAATTTTATTTCAGAGGGAGGAGATACATAAAGAATGGGACCAGCAGCTGGGGAATCGCCTAATTTGCATCAGGCAGCACACTCCTATCATAGAGTGGAGCATGATACCTAGTTACCATGTGTAGCTACATGGTCCTACCATACAGCTGGAGCACAGTCACTAATTATTACATGCCAGGCAGGAGAGCATCTGTGTCAAAGGTCGTACTTGAGATAGTTCAGGCATCCAGACTTAGGGATAGTTTCCAGATAAGGTAAGGCCTCTGGGTCTAGAGACACCATCCAGATGGGGAGGGAGAGAACCCTGCTGGAAAGGGAGTCCTCATTTGGTGTCAAGCTCAGAGAGCTGTGGACTGTGACCTTAAGAGCAGGGTGCTTCAACACATGGCAAATGAATGTCCCTCCCCCAAACATAAGTAAATATAACCTTAAAAATCCACCCAGAGAACTCTGGTGTGTGACTTTTTTTGGGTGGAGAATGGAGTTGAGGGGAGGAGAAGCCTTAAGCTTGCCTTGCCCTCTCAGACGGCTGTCTGTGATGCTGTGAAGAAGAGCAGTGGGATTCATTTTCCTTCAGAATTTTATTATCTGTGGATAGGTGGAGGTAGATGTAGTCTCAAGAAAGAAAAAAATAAAATAAAAATAAAATGTATTGAGTGCCTCCTTTGGATCGTCCCATTTGGAATTCACGGCACTCATCTCAATGGGAGATTGTCCTCTTCTGCAAGCTGTCATATCCATCCAAAGGAGAATAAAGAGAGGAGTCTCATGGAGCGATTCCGTGTCTGTTCTAAATCACCATGTTGATCTGATGTCCCTCGTCTGGAGGGGAAACCTGAGGCTCCCTGGAAACGGCTTTTGCCTTGGCCACATCATTGGTATCAGCTATTTCCAATATCACCTGGTTCCCAGCCAGACATCAAAACACTAGGAAAAAAATCCAAACAAACCCAAGTTTCTGAGAAAAAATTGATTCTCGTTTCTGGGCAGGTCACACTTAGTGAGAGTTGAAGTGGCTGAGACAAACAGATGTTGGTATTGGAGGCAAAGCCCAGAGAGTTGGCACAGGTCTGCGCCCAGTAGGAGAATGCAGGAGCAGAGTGACAAATTCATTATATACACACAGAGAGAAACACACACACACACACACACACACACACACACATATACATACTTTCTTAAACATATTTTCTAATTATCCCAGATGTTACTACAGCAGCAGCAAGTCAATATTAAATGGTTATTCATGTTCGGCTGGAGCTTCCAGCCTACTCCTACTTGATCCGGAAAGCCCCATTCTTGCCTCTTCCTCTCCAAACCTTGCCCTCGCAGAGAACCTCTGAACATAGGGAAGGTACCCAAAGCCCAGATTCACATTCTTGACAGCTAAGGTAGCTCCTCCCCTGAAGTTGACAGCTGCCCAAGTCCTGCCCAAGCATTCCAGTTTTGACCCTACTTGGGCACAAACCCAGGTTGTGGCAGACATGTCACTGTCCCCTCACCTACAGACTGCATAAACTCCCTGCTTTTTAGTTCAGGGTGCGTGACTTCTCCAGCCTCGATCTCTGGGGCTGGAGAACTCACCCCAGAGTTACTCTGCTCGAATAAACCTGCTCTTTTACGTCTTCAATTCGACTTGATCTGCCTTACTGAGCTGGCAGAGTAGCCTATTATTGGGATGAAGAAAACCTATCAATTCAGGAGACATTTATTATTCCGTCTATGTTGCCTGTCCAGTGTGGACAAGAACTCGGTGCCTACATGTGCCTCTTTCTGACTGTATGGACAGAGGGAACATGAGCGTTCTGCTCACAGATTGCTCTCTCAAGAGCCTGCCCTGTCCTTCTAACAGAGCAACATGTACTGCCACATGCCATTCCCACTGCCCTCCCATGTCTCAAGTCATTCCCACTGCTTTCCGATGCCCCGCCATTTGTACCCATAACTTGTATAACTATTTGCTAACTTGTAATTGCTGTTGGCAAATTTTGAGTTTTATTCTCTGTTGTTCTCTACAAAATATAGTTTCTCAAAAGATTTTCTTTTTTCTTTTTTTTTTTCTGGAAGAAGGGGGCAGCAGGGGTCTTCGTTACAGGCTGGCCTAAACTTTCTAGGTAGCTGGGGGTGACCTTGAGCTCCTGATCCTCTAGCTTCCACCTCCTGAGATCAGAGATTTCAGATGTGTGAGCCACTACATTAGGTTTATGCAGTACTGGGATTGGATCTAGAGTTTTGTGTGTGTGCTAAGAAAGCATTCTCTCAGCCAAGGAACATCACCACCCATCTCCCAGGCTTTTCCTGCTGTTTTCTTGGTGTGTAGGAAAGTGTCAGATCATAGAATTTGCTCAGGATAGCTTTGTGTTAACAAGGTGAAAAAATGATGTATGAGTTCAAGGCTATTAGTAGAGCCTATGTTGGGGACACAGGAATTATGTCATCCACCACCAGATACCTTCTTTGCATCTCCCAGGCAACTTTTCCCCCACCGCAGTCATTTGCAAACTTGGGGTCCTCCCTCTGCACCCCAGTTATCTTCTATTTCACCTGATTGTGCCTTCTATTTTAAGTACTTCTAGTGTATGTACTTAAAAAGAAAGACTCCACATCTGCGGGTATCTATCCATCATCTATGCTAATTTGCTTGTTCTGATGTAATTTGTAAGGTGGCAAAGCCTTACATACTATTGCAATCTGGGAAGCCAGGGCCGTTTATCAGCCCCTGCCTGCTGCAGCCATTGAATAATTCTCGGCTGCCTGTAAACAGCAGTCTGCCAGATTCATTAAGTCTGATGCATGCAGCCATTCGCCACACAGATAAACTTAATACAGCTTCCCAGGGCAAGAGATCTTGCATATCTGGAGTTCCCAGCACTGGTCTTTGTCCCTTAGCCTGTGATGCAGGTATGGATGGACTTCCTCAGGGCAATGTCAACCTTTGCCAGTCAAAGCTTGAATTCAGAAACCACAGAGATATGCTCTGTTATTGCAAGGAGCCTGATGTGCTGGTAACTATATAATAAGAAGACCCCTCTGGGGTTCCTTCTAGCTCAGAAACCAGTGTTGGATTTGTCTCTTTCTTGTGTTGGGCATGGAATTCCACCAGGGACAGGAGCATGTCTTTCTAACTCTAGATTTTATCCCAGGGTCGATAAAAAGAAAAACACATATATTTTGTTGTTGTTGAAAGAATCAGTCAATCGGATACAATTTCCAAGCCATTAATTCCAAGCTTTGTTGTTTTTCTTACATAATTTATTCACATTTCTTTAACCCATCTATGGGGAAGTTGTGATTTTTCCCATCTGACAGATGAAAATGTTGAGATGCACGAAGACCAATGGTCTCCTAAAATGTTAGAACCACTTACATGATTAAAAAAAGAAGAAGCCATCTTATTCCAAGGGGCAGATATAATTTTTATAGATTATAGCTAAAGAATCAGTATGATACTTTCCTGCATCTCGGAGGGGCGGAGTCTCCTGTTGACTCATGAGCGCAACTTACAGTTTCCTCCTATTTTACTCTGGGCACAACAAACACAGAGCACACCGTCTTCTTCTTTGGTCTCTTAAGCAAATCCTAAATTCTTTAAAAGACTAAGCAAATATCTTTATTTATTTTGTATGTATGTATATTACACTGGGTATCCTGTACTGTGGTATGGCCATCCTGGATTTCTGGAACTTTGGTGAGGCCTGGGAGGGCTGCCAGGATGATAAGGGAGAGCAAAATGTGTAAGTGTGGAGGTCAGAGGACAGCTTCTCAAAGTTGGTTTTCTTCTTTCACCACGTGGCTTCTGATAATGGAACTCAGGTTGTCGGGCTTGGGGACAGAGGGACAAGTTTCTTTAACTGCAGATATATCTCACTGCCCTAACTTCTTCACTGGGAATCTAGCTTGTGCTGACTTGTTCAAGATACCCGAAACAGGTCTGTGAACAACTGGCTAAAGATCCATTCCCTCTTGGTGATGATTGACTAGCAGAGACATGACGGATTTTTATCTTCTCTAAAGATTATCCAAAGTTAATTATTGTTCCTAACACTCCCAAGATGATGTTAAGAAAAATAATTCTGGGGTGTGAGGACCAGAGTTCAGACCTGCAACAGCCATGTAAATTCTGGGTGGGTATGCTAGCCTACTCTCAGGAGGTTAAGATCCTAGATCCCCAGGGCATATGATCAATCCAGGTTCTGCTTGTGGTCCTGTGGCATGGTTTCCTGTCTGTGCAGAAAGATAGCAGCCTTCACACAAGGGTGACAGAGCAGACAGAAAGAGGTCCATTGCAGGGGCTGGCTAGTCACCATAAGCATGTG
Source organism: Bramus lutescens (assembly GCA_001685075.1). Taxonomy (NCBI): domain Eukaryota; kingdom Metazoa; phylum Chordata; class Mammalia; order Rodentia; family Cricetidae; genus Bramus; species Bramus lutescens. The sequence continues at coordinate 97,264 of LOEQ01005030.1, read as the reverse complement.
CTTGGTGTTTGGGGTGCTAGAAGATGCCACAAAAAGTTCAGTAGAAGCTAAAGAGTGACTTTGAAGCCAAACCAAAGGCACAGTGGGCTGTCCCACATGGGATATTTCTGGAGGCTGCAATCATCATGTAGGCTTTGGGTAACTAAGGAAAAGGTCCGGGAAGGTTGAAAGGTGCCCCGGCAACAGCTGAAGGATTTCGGGTGTTAAGGAATTAAAACTTGGATGGCGTGAAGGTGTGGAATTGTCAAGAAGCAGGCATTAGCACCGTTTCTACAGAAGCCACAGGAAGAGTGGCAGTCTCTGTATTCTTGGGGACTCTTGCTGGCTTCAGGAAAGGGGAAAGAAAAGAGCTGGGTATCCTCTACTGTGGGATGGCCATCCTGGATTTCTGGAACCCTTGTAAGGCCTGGGAGGCTGCCAGGATGATAATGGAGAGCAATAGTTTCCAGGTAAGTATACCACATGGCTCAAATATGCTCAGGAATGTTCTGAGCTTTTCCTGGCTTCTATACTGGAGTCAGAAGACATAGTTTCAGTTACTGGCTTTGTCACTTATGCTGGGTGACTTTGGGATGTTGCTTCTACCAGCCTCAGTTTTCCCACCTGTAAAAAATAGATAGCGTTAGTACTGGTCTCATGGTGCTTTGAGGATCCGACATGGAATAATCAGTGTCAAGTTCTCAGGTCAGCATATAGTATGTAGAAACCTTCCCCTAACACTCCATGTTATGTTTTTTTGCCTCTGAACTGTCTTCCTTTCCTTTGTGTTCCTGCCCTCCTATAGCTCTTAATTTATCCAGCCATCAAATCTTGAATTCTTGCCCCCTTTTTTTGTTGCCTGAGGTCTTTAGAGTTTCCGCAGGGAGATACAAAGACAAGACGAATAAATCTTTTATTTCCCTAAGACCGAGACCTGCTTCCAGAGTACTCTGGCCATATTATTAGGCTATGTGCTCCTACTTTCTCATTGAGAGGAAAAGCAATTGGAAAGGAACCAAACAAATGGAAAGATGAAGTGGAGAAAAAACCTGAAAGAAAGAGTTTCTGTTTCAAAACCAAAAATGACTGCAATTTAATTATTATTATTATTAATAACCTTATTATCATTTTATTATTAATTAGTACTAACCACATAACCACTGGCAGTGTCAGTCACAATAGAATCAGTGAGGAGTGTGTGTGTATCCTTTTTATGAAATTATTATTGAAGCATTCTAAATCATCATATTTAAGGGAAGGAAAAATTGTGTAAGTGAAAGGTTTCTAAGGGAAATTTCAACCAAATAGAAGGAATCGATTTCTTTTTAATTAAGAGAGAGCAGTAAAGAAATAAAACATTGGGGACCTGGCATCTTAAAATAAAACGGGATGATAAACTCTTCACTCTTCAATGGCAAAGCAGCAATTCCTTTGCTGGATTTTTTTTGGATCTGGCTTTTATTATTAAGGTTGGTGCAGAAAGTCAGCATTTTGACAGGAACAAGGAACGTGTGTCACTATCTGGGAAGGAGATAGATGTTGAGTGACATTTTGGAAGAAATGTATACATTTTGAGTCTAAGTGCACTTTTTCCTTCCCAGGAAAATTCCACTAGCAAATAACTGATTAGTGATTGTAGGCTCCCAGTTCTCATGGCTATTTGAATAAAAACAGACTTGAAATTGTCTCTTCTTCCCCTCTCCCTTCCTCTTCCCACTTCCTCCTCTTTCCCCCTTCCTCCCTCTGCCTTTAGTATTTGGGGGAAGTAGAAGTTAACTTTGTGAAAAGCATCTTTTTCAGGTATGGGTACTATTCATAGACGTGGGCCTTGTCTCCATAGCTGAAGAAGCAGAATATCACAGATGTGTTTTACCGAGTATCTGGAGTCTTCTCTGTGGCATGGAAGTGTGTCTGACTTTAAGTCCCTCTTACTAATCCAGGTACATCACGAGGAGAGCAAGGCAGAGATGAGTCAAACCACTCAGTACCCTCCGATTTGTCTGATAGCCAGCTGTGGTGCACAAAGGGGTAATTTGTTTTCCATCTCCAGTTTCCTGAAAAGCAAGCAGCACAGAACAGGAATTCCTGCTTCAGTTCCAAGGCCAAGGGTGTTGAGATGTTGAGGTGAAAAGCTCTTGATGTTACAAAGCTAGATGCTACTGTGAGCACGAGGCTGACTTTGTGATCTTGTCGAAATAACATAAGGAACTCCATGTAGTAAGCAGGGAGTGGTGAAGAACAGACAAAACTCCAAAGGGCTGCATTGAGGCCTTGACCCAATGGCAGAGCTTGCCTAACACAAGCAAAGATCTGGGTCCCATTTCCAGTACTGCAAACAAACAACAGCCAACATCAAGAAAACAACACACAACCAAAATCTCAACTTGGAAAAGCACGTTTGACCAACTCCTTTTTTCTGACAGAGAGAGGTCACCTTTCTTAGATGCTCACTAGTTAGAAAGTCCCTATGGCCAAGGTATCTGCTCAGAGAAGATCAAATTAGGTAGCTCAGCCTCAGGAGATGTCTTGTGATGGCTGTTCTTACACTGTTCTGTATGGGTTTTGTTCACTTCCTGAATTTCTTCTTCTTTTTTAAACCCATAATCAGCTACTGTGTCCAGTTGGACCTCAAAGCTATTGATGTTTGGAAAGTGTCATTGTTCTTAATAAGTGTCCAGGGGGCGAGGGAAACTGACAACCAGATGCTGTGAGATCAGAGAAAGAGACGTCCAGCCTGAGTGTGGTGGTGGACATCTGTTAACTCAGTAGTAAGGACAGTCGTGAATTTAAAGCTGAGCCTGAGCTACATAGTGAGACTTTGCCTTAGGGGAAGAAAGCAAAAGAAGAAGATGGATCCTAGACTGCAGGGTTCAGTTTGTTAGAGACACACTAACAGGAGCATGGGCAAGGGTGGAAGACAGATCAACATGGAACCTTGAGCTACGTGCCGGAGAAAGGAAACTTAGGTAGAAGACAAAAGTGATTTTCACCAACTTAGAATGCAGTGGTTTCTAGCTACCAGAAGGGCATCAGGCACTGCATTGTTCACTTTCCTTTTTGCTGCAGCAAAGTACCCGGCAAAAGCAATTACAGAAGGAGGAAGGGTTTATTCTGGCTCACAGTTAGAGGGATACAGTCAACCATGGTGGGGATGCCATGACAGCAGGAACAGAATGCAGGCAACAATGAATGGGTGTGCGCATCTGCCTTTTCTGCCCCTTTCTCCCTTCTTGTCCAATTTGGGCACCAGACTTGCATTTAAGAGTTAGAGTGCTTTTCTAAAAGTTAAGCCTTTTAGAAGTACTCTCATAACAAGCCAGAGGTGCAGCTCGTGTGGTTCCAAATCCATTCAAAGTGACAATGAAGATAACTAAGTGGGTCCATTCTGGGGCCAATGGTGCCTGCATCTGGTCATTAACCTACATATACATCAGAACTTTCGTGGTTTCATTCATCTATAACATGCTGAGACACTGTTTGTGAAAACAGACAAGTATTATCCAAGGACAACATGGAAGCTATAACTTACGATGGCCTATGCCATGTCCTGGCACCAAGATAAGAATTTTCAGGGAGGCATCAAGAAAAATTTACGATATTCTCAAAGGAGGAATTTTAGTGAAGGTCTGTTTGGACCATGGAAACTGCTCCTCTGTGGACATCAGTGTTTTAAATGTGTCAGTACCAGTACTTTCTGCTTTGATGGCTGTGTCCAAAGGACCCCTCTCATTTTCTTTGTAATAATTTCCCAACTTGGTGGATTAAATCCTGTGTTATACTTGTACATATCTTGACAATGCTGCAATATCTGAGCCCATACTCTTTGGGAAACAGCAATGATTAAAAACACTTTTATCATTCTGGTGAGAGGGCTCAGTGGGTAAAGGTGCTTGTCACCAAGCCTGACGATCTGATCCCTGGGACCAACATGGAAGAAGGAGTGAACCTTCTTCCTCTAGCTGTCCTCCTTACCGCTACACATGTGCTGTATCACAGTACACTCATACACATCTGTGCACACGCATGCATACACCACACACGCTCTACATCAATAACTAACATAAAATGCTAACAATACCTTCAACCCTTTGTTTTCCACAGAAATGGCTAAGCACAGAGGACTGCCTTGCCCTTGCATACTTCTCCAGAACCCCCTGCACATGTCCTAGGGCTCCATGAGATTCCTTCTGTATTGTCCATGCTTTCCACAGACCTGTGAATCATCTCGTTTATCTGCCCCATAACACCCCAGGTTTCCTTTCTGTACTTGGAGACATTCCCACTAACGAATGTTCTCTAGATTGCAGTAACCTGAATAAAATCAATTCCTTAATTGTCTGGTGTATATTGTCTTTGACAATACCAGGTTGGATAATTTTTTCCAGACCAAAGGGAAATTCAGGTCTCCAGTCAAGGCCTTAAAGGAGAGAAAAAAGGAGAGGGGGAAAAAAGAAGAAGCTTATGGGGGAATCAGCAGGAATGTCCTAAAAAATTAGAGCTAGACTAAGGAACAAAAGGAAAATTTATATGCAAATGAATGGGCATTCAAAGCATGCTGCTTTAAGGCAAGCCTCGCAGCTCCAGTGAAGAGAAGAGCAAGGGTATGGAGTGATACAAGATGTCCTTGTTGGTCCATAAGTTTATTTTATTGTAGTCTTATGTCTTATAAATATGTCAACATTTCTGGCACCCAAGGCTCCAAGATGAGTTCAGAAGCAGCAGGCTGGGAATTGGGGAAGGTTTCTAAACTGTTTTACTGTCAGGCATGTCCTCAAGGACTGACATTCCTCAAGATCCCATTTTAAAAGCCAGAAGAATCTGGGAGTTTCACCCCTGACTCCAGCGGCCACTACCAATGACTAGTGAATGAGTATGAAAGTCTTTGTTTCGAGGTCTTAAAAGCTGGGGCCAGTGTTTGGTTCAGAGGCAGCAATGAAATGAAGTTGAGGTTGGACTATTGCCTGTAGCTGCCCCTTGGCTGTTTCTTCTCCTTCTACAGTCTAAGCTTTTTGCTTCTTTACTGATTTCTCCTGGACCCTTCTCTCTGGATCACTTGTACTTGAATCCTTTCTTCAAGGTCTATGGTGAGGAGATCAGACACAAGACACTGAGTGGACTTGTTCTGATGGAGGACTTATTCTGATGCAGGCAAGGAACAAGGGAGAGAAATAGGAAGAAGGGCATATGAAAGGGAGGGAGAAGGAGAAGGGTAGGGGGTCTTTTCTTTCTTTTTCTTATTTTTTCAGAAAGCCAGGGGATGGACAGTGGACAGGACCTTTAACTCATTGCTGAGAACCCCACACTTGAACTCCATCTCTTTTCCTTACCAGCTGTTCAGTCATGGGTGTGTTACTTGTATTTTGAATGTCAACTTCTTGCTAGTTTTGAACTCAAGTTGTTGCAGTAATTAAGTTAATGCTTTTGGGTGGCTTCTGCTGTATTCTCTTTGGGGCACAGCACAGTCTTTCAAAAGAAGTCTCTAAGAAAAACCTGTACTCCTTTGTGTTATTCTGTTCCCCCTAGCCTCAAGACACTTGCTCCTACCTATGTGTGACTGTAGGTAACACATACTGAAATTGTGTAGCATCAATCTGATAACTTTCAAATTCTAAAAGCACAAAAGTTTGTGTGATTTTTAAGAGGCTTTTAAAATTTAACACAAAATAAAACAATTTAAATAATATTTTAATTAAGTCTTTGAGAATTTTATACAAGGTATTTTGATTGTATTATTCACCCCCAGTTCCTCCCCTGTCCATCCATACTTCATGATCTGAATTGGAATTGATTTGGTTTAAAATATAGTTTTCCAGATCCCGTTTAGTGGATATGGGAGGTCTCAAAGAATTTGAGAATTTTCAGGGCTGGTAATTTTTAGACCTTAATTTTGGAGGCCTATAACTTGGGTTCAGAGTTTAGCACCAACCCCAAGGACTACCTCACTATCTTATGTACTCTGCTTTCCACGGTGCAGCAAAGACTCGGCCAGGTTTCAAGCCCCAGCTAAAGATTCTGTGCTTTACCCCTAGTCCATGATGCTTAGCGGAGTTCTCAAAGCCAGTAGCCTCCTGGTCCACTTTGCCCCAATTGGTTTGACACTTTGCTCTGCACATCAATGAATTCATTCCAGGATGTCAATGAGCACTTGTCCATTTAGAGCAAAACAAATGGTCTGATGTTGCTGAGAAATCCTGAGATGACACCAACAATCAATCAAGTGCTCTATGGGTCCACCTAGCCCTGGAAGGCGGCTGATCCATTATGGCTGATTAAGACCACGAATGACAAGGAGCCAAGGCCTTGTCTGTCTGCAGCTCCTGAGACAAGGTGGAGGTTAACCTCTGACTTTGCCTAAGGACATGGTTTTTACTGGCCGTCATGTTCCTGTTCTCAGTCACTTCTTGAACATGACCATGTATGTAGCTCACTCCACAGGGGCTTCCCATGTCTCCTCAGCCACCCTCATTGACTCACACAGTCTCCCCTAGGGTTTAAGCCTCCTTCCATATCAGTTACCCCACTAGATACAGGATGCATTGGAGAAGAGGAGGAATTGTAATTATGGCTCTGTTGTGTGGCTTTACCTGTTCAGATAGAACACTAGAATAACAACAATAACAAAAAGTTCATAGACTAGTTTTGTGGTCCAGTTAGCTTGTTGGGCTAGCTTACAGGAACATGGATGGCTTAAAGGCAGCTGCATCATGAGAAGTCCACATTAGCATGGATGTGACTCAAAGCAGCTGCATTTCCAGAGCGCCTTGGATGACTCATGGGACGCTCAGGCCACTAAAGTTTCTTGTCCCCAGTGACTGTCAGTTTCTCCAGAACCTCAAGGGGACTGCTTGCGAGTCTTAAGTTTCACCTAAGCCCTGTAAATTCTGTTTACTTCCTGAGCCTTGTGGATTTTTTTCTTCTCTCCAAGGGAAATGTGTCAATCTGGCAAAAATAACTGCAAAGTCATTTCATAAAAAGTTCCTGTTTCATGATGCTGAGAGATCTTTTGTGAGAAATCTGGGAAATCTAGCCTGGGAGTCAGCATTCTTCAAAGGGTCAGAGAGCAAACATTTTAGTCTTTGAAGTATAGAAGGTCACATAGCACTTTCTCAGCTCTTCTGCTGTAGCAGGGAAGCAGAATGGGCACCAGATGAACAGAACTGGGTGTGGTCATGTCTAATGTAAATTTATTGACTAAGAAAAATGGTTGACTGGATTTAATTCATATTCATGGGCTATAGCGTACAATGTCCAACGTAGACCATCTTTATAAATGTATTCATTCAATAAATAATTTAAAGCATCTCTCCATGCCGGACACTGCATGTGACACACGATATCTCTGTGTCTCTGTGACTGAGTGCAGTCTTTGCCTTCTTATATCCTCTATTTATTAGGAAGGATAAGAAGATCCACTTTGCATGCAGTTATATGTGTGATTACTTTTATTGCAAGTGTCCTGAAGGATTAAGACAAGGTGAGATTGATGTGTATCATGGAGAAGGTGAAGAGGTGGGGTGGGAAAGGGATGGGCCATCAAGCAGAAGGAGCAACAAGGGGGGCATCCTGAGTGAAAGGAACTTGGTAAATCAAGAGACTCTGGCTTGCTGTCACTCCGGGAAGGAGAGTGAGGCAGGCGTCAGGTCCCTTTTGGTATTTCTAAGTATTTTATTCCTTTCCCCAAAGCAATGGGAAGTGTCTGCTGTGTTTTAAAGCAGGAGAGAGCAACACAGGAGATTTAGGATTCAGAAAAATTTATCTGCCTACAGTTTGGGGACTAGATGGTGGGCAACAATAAATCAAGGGAGACAGAACAGATAGTTCCTCAGCATTTTATCAGCTTTGCAGCAACACAGACTCACCCTGCATTTCCTTTGTTCCATCCTCACTCACAACGTCCGGTACTTGATTAAATGTTCATGTCCTAGGTCACCACACAGAGCGACCCACTTACTGTTAACCCCTCTTGATAGTGATAGTTTCTTAGCAGGGTTGAAGGGGCTGTGGAGATGGCTCAGCATTAAAATTCATGCCTTGCTATCATGATGACCTGAGTTTGGATCCTTAGCATTGGCTGTGGCTATGTGTTCATTCCATTAATATCAGTGCTGTGGAGGTGGACTCAAGTAGCTCCTTGGAGCTCATTGGGCAGTCAACCTGCCTTAATTAGTAAGCTAGTGGGTTCACTCTGAGACTCTGACTTCAAAATAAGCTGCAGTGATTGAGGAAGAAACCCAATGTCAGCCCATTACTTCCACATGTACGCATATACCAATATGCACACACACACACACACACACACACACACACAGAGAGAGAGAGAGAGAG
>LOEQ01005030.1:71824-88951 GCA_001685075.1 Bramus lutescens | reverse complement strand
AGAGAGAGAGAGAGAGAGAGAGAGAGAGATAGAGAGATATGGAGTTCAGTGCTCCGGGGACCTAGAGAGCCACATTGAGGGTTAGACTGCATGAAGCTTATTAATTATGAGGGGCATGGTCTTTTCACAATCCTCCTACTTCTACAAGACTCTACATTTCAAGGCCACTTGGACCCTCTGAAGCTTTGCTTACAGCCAATTCGAGCCACGATCATTTTGCTGATGCATTTTGAAGATGATACGACCCTAATGCTGCCGAATGTCTGCATATTCTTAGGCATTTGCAGCCTCCACTTGGAACACACTGATACGTAGATCATTAAGCAGAACAGACCTTCCTGCTGAAAGGAGTAATAATTTCAGCTTTCAAATATCATTTTCTGTTGCTCTTTGGCAGGAATGCTGCAGTCACACTCTCCTGTTTCTATTAACTACAAGGGCTGGGACAAAGTCATCTACCTCTCCACTGGCAAACCTTCATTTCAGACTCTGCAATGTGGCCATTTAGGCAGTAAAAAGAAATGCAGAGCTGGCTGCTGAGACGGTCTCCAGAGATGGCACCTCCTGGTATTCATGCCCTTGAAGAGTCCCCTTCCATGATACACTAGACTTGATAAATGTGACCGATGAAGTGACTATGGTTTTCAATGTAAGGTAATAAAAGACTCAAATACTTTCATCTTGGGCCCGGGGTCTGATGTTGGATCTTTCAGTCAGGGAGAACCTGGTTTCTATATTTTGAGCATCCTTCTATGGCAAGAAATTGGAGCCTCTGGCCAATGGTCATATGAATGAACTTTAACATAGATTCTGGCCTCACCCATGCCTTCAGAAGATTATAGTGTTATGTAATAGTTGACAGGAAATTGCTTGATAAACCACAGGCTTAGGTTAGATAATAAGGTACTTCTGGATTCTAACCCATGGAGAACATTAGATAATCAATGTTTCTTGCTTCAGCTCTATATTTCAAGGAAATGTGTTACACAGCAATAGCTAGCAGATAGCAGATGAAAAGACTGGACTACTACTATTAGTCTGGTTTAGATGTCTATGAGATTGACAAGAAGGACATTGTTAGGATGATAGAGACAGGGTAGAATCTAGCTGGGAGTTAGACGTCTGAGTTGTGGCCACTAACAAGTTTTATGGCATAGGACAAGTGGATTTTGTTTTCTGAATCTGATTTTCTCTTGATATTGAAGCAAGAGGTTGGTTATTTTCTTGGAGTTTCTATTGCTGTGAAGAGGTACCATGACCATGGCAACTTTTACAAAGGAGAAAATTTTAATTGATATGGCAGCTCAGAGTTCAGAAGTTTAGTCCATTATCATCCTGGCATCATCAACATGGCAGTGTGTTCGCAGATATGGAGCTGGCTGCATCTTGATCAGGAGACAACAAGAAGTCATCTGTCTCACTGGGTGTGGCTTGAGTATATTACTCTGGAGTTTCGGGCGGAGGTGTCACTGTGTGAAGGAGGTACAAGGCCACATCTCCTAATAGTACCACTCCCTTGGAGATCATTTTCTTTCAACCTCCTACATTCTACTCCCTGGCCTCCAAAGACAATAGATCATGGCTGAAGCCCACAGTGAAGAAAGCTACTCATCTCACACTGGCCAGCAAGCAAAGTGCAAACTTGCTTTTCATGTGTGTGCAGTGAACACACACATCCCTCTATGAACACACATGTCTCTCAGGGTCTGAGGGAAACCCCAGCTGTTGCTGCTCTGGCCATCTACCTTTGTTTTAAAACTGTCTTTCCCTGACCTGGAACCTACCATTTTGAGTAGCTGCCATCGTGACCAGCTTTCACACGGGGATCTAGTTCAGATTCCTATGTTTGCTCACCAAGCACTTTACCTACTAAGTTGTCTTCTCAGCCATCCGAACTAACTTTTATCACAAAGTCATTGTGTTAGAACTCATTAAACTACAAATTCTAAATAGATCTATGAAGTCAGAGTCCTATTGATCTAATCACCTCAAAAAATTCTCACCTTTGAACACGACTGCTTTGGGGAGCAAGCTTTCTTAACGAACTTTTGGGGGACATTTAAGGCTCAAACTATGGCAAAGATCTAAACACTGTCTGGTTGGACTGGCCAGTTCTTCTCTTCTGGGAGGGACAGAGGATGCTACAATTAATAAGCTCACAAGAGGGAATATCAAATACATAAAGTAGGGTTCTGAAAGAAGAGTTGGACACTGACCAAGGGGAAGAAGAGATGCCGGGCCAAGGAGAGCATTATTTATAAGCTAAATCTAAAGCTGCATTTCTCCCTTCTGTCTTGGGGACTGCACTTGTACAAAAACTTCTGGGTGTGTATAGGCCTCAACTTTCAACTGTAGGGAACTGAAGAAGTTCATGCCAATTCCTCACTTTGTTTTCAGTCCCCAAGCAACCAAATTATTGAGATGAGGAGGGACCAGAGCTAATGCGTGGAGTGAGCAAATGATGTGCTTCCTTGAGCTAATTATTCCTGAAGCTCGGTGCTGAGTTCATTGCCGAGATTTAGATTCGTTAACCTTATCTTAGCCTGGGGAACTTTCTCTGCAGTAATCCAGATTTTAAATGAGCTCACCTCCAGGGGAGCCACATTAGCACACATCCTTCCTGTTATGGTGGCCTCACCCCAAGGAGCTAATACAACTTAATAGCATGGTTTAGAAAAGGTGGAAGATATCCTAAGGATGAGACTAACCTTCACTTTATGAGCATTTCAATAAAGGCCTGGAGGAATCCATTGAGAGGTCTGACAGCAGGGTCTGGATATAAAGCCCTCTCTTCACCAGGGGTAGAAATCCCTCTGAGATGTGTCTGCCCCTAATTTCTAGAAAGCATATCATCTCATCATTTAGTTTGCATGTCTTTATTTTCACTTTATTTGAATCTCTTGGCTATCTTATCTTTTACTTCTTCAAAGTTTTGACCTCATTTGGGCTGCTTTCTAAGATATTAAATTTTGAAACTTTTTCCAAAAACGAGGTTTTGTCTAAAAATGATCACCAGTTTTGACAAGTCAAAGATTTTGTTTTCTTTTGCTTCTGTGGGGAGAGGGAAGAGGAGTCATACTTAGCTTTCTATAAGATTTGAAATTTCAAGGTCTTGACTCCATCTTTGCAGCCATGTGTGCTTGTGCACGGAGTGAACAATGTGGGATACCAGAGCATTAGTGGGATAACCCGAGAATTTACCTGTCCCTTGTTCACCACCCAAAATGCACTGCCTGCTCTCCACGTTCCCAACCCACACTACCCCAGAGCCATAGGAAATAGAATTCTTGGGGTATGAAACAAATGAATAATCAGAATGGAAAAGTGCAAAAGGACAAGTGGTCCTCTATATCCGGGTGACCCAAATGGATGGGCGGAGCAAAAGTTTTCCCCTGTTCCCTGGTGGGTAGCCATTAAATGTGTTACTTATGGGCTCAACCTTCTGGAATTCATGTGTCCATGTCATTTCCTCACCTTGGGTGGTCTCAGTTTTAGAGTGAGAGCACTGGAGTTGAGGTGAGGATCCCTTCCTGAGGTCACACAGGAAGGACGGGAGCTGGGTTTCTCCACAGCTAGGGGTCAAGGAGAAGTGCTGCTCTTGCCGTGGTGCATTCCCATAAAGACCCTGCCTTGTTAGCCATTCTTTCCACTTTCTTCGCTTCATGTGGCAAGTCATGATCATATGTGCTTCTCTTTTTAGAAGGCACCAGAAGACCAAGGGTTTTTACCTCCTAGTGGCATCTCCTCTAGCACAAAGTGAAGCTGATATGTGAGCCTTGCTATGTTCTCAGTGTTGGGGTGACCTCCAACTTACAGAGAAGAAACTGAGGTTCAGATATTTGCTTGTCCTGGAATTCCATTTCTGTCTAGAGACTCAGAATGCAAGCAGCTCTTGGACCATCGTACTGTGTAGCTTATTCCTCCTGGACACCCTGGTCCAACTGCTCACAGATGGACAAGACTCCAGATGGCATTATTAGATAGGACTTCTCATTATTCACCACACTCCCTTGGTGCAAATGAAGAATTGATATGTGTCCTGCATCTTGTCCAGGCAACGCCTCGGAGTCTCACTGTTAAGACACTTCCTTTGAGGGAATAAGCCCTTATGAAGACCTTCATTATCCCAAGGACCATTATCAGAAGCATTCTAGGCTGGCATCCCATAAACAGAAACAAAATAAGGACTGCCATAAATACCATATTCTTGCAAACCTACCTGGACCTAATTAGGATGGCCAGGCATGTAAAAACATGGAGCCCTTATGTTTCTACACCCACTGTAGGCTGGGTTTCTACCATATTTTCCATCTCAGGGTGTATGCAGGGCATAGAATGGACTGTAAGTTCTATCCTCTCGCTAAGGGCAGCCAGCAGCAGCCCACAACAGCAATTTGACACAACACGCTCCAAAAGATTCAGGGCGGAGCCGTGAGGTTAAGCGCACGGAAACTGAATAGACTGAATCCAGTCTTAGACTTCTTTCCTTTCTCATTTGCTCATCGGGTAATTGGGACACTGTCCACACTGCTGTGGCAAATGGGAGCCCAGGAGGGTTTGGTTTATGTACCTGTCTACTCGGGAGCTTGGTTTGGTTTCTGTATTATGTTCTGCAGTTTATCTGCATGGGGCCAAAACCTGCCTGGGGTTACCTACGACAGAGTGGCAACCATTTACTGATGGGAGCCATGTTTCTATTAAGTGCTGACTGCTCGCTGATTTGCCTGTATTGGTTTGTGAAATGAGCCCCATTGTTTGTAGAGTCCCTGCGTTAGCTTCATGTTGATATAACAATATCTGGAGCAATCGACTTAATTAGAGGAAAAATTTCTGTAGGCTCGGGATTTCAGTTTTTAGTCCATGGTTGCCTGGCCCTATTAGCATTAGAATGTCAGGACAGTTAGTGTGTAGGGGAGGAAGCCTATAAACCTCATGATGGCCAGACACTCAATATCCCTTTCCTGAGCATGCCTCTAATGACCTAACTTCCTCTAACCAGGCAACACCTCCTCAAAATCCCACCATCTCCCAGCAGTGGCAGGAGTTGAGCCAACTTTTCTAACACAGGAGTCTTTGGTGAACAATTATTGAGAGTTAAGATGAGTTTCCTGTGTTCGAGAAACCTAAGAAAATGTCTAGAATCGAAACAGGGGCAGCAGCTGAGTCTCATGAGGCATGCGCTGAAGTGGAGATGGGAGGATTTTAAGTTCCAGGCCAGTCTGAAATAAAATGGGAACCCCTCTGTGCTCGTTAGCTTTATCTGTAGACTCGCCACAATAGAATAACACAGGAAGTGTCTCAGTTACGGAACTGCCTGGATCAGGCTGGCCTGTGGGCAAGACTGTGGGGTACTGTCTGTTTTTCTTAGCTATTCATCTTTTACATTTAAAATGCCATTTTAAAAACGCCCCAAATCTTCCGTACATTTTATACAATGTATATGAATCACATCCTTTTACTACTGCCTCCTTCCAACAACTCCCCTTAGTGTTTTTCACGCTGTAGTCCTCACAACATTCAAGGTTCAGGGAACTTTGCAGAAGAGGAGGAGGAACGATGAGGAGAGGAGCTATGAATGTTGACTCCTAATTCACAATGGCGGTGCTCACCCGCATCGGACTTGTACAAGATTAAGTCAGTAAAACTTGCAGCACATGTCATGGAGGGGCTCCTGATTGTCACCCGTAGCTGAAGAGCCATTGGCCGAGGGAGGAAGAGTTACTCTATTTAGAGGACATGGCTTTTCTTAGTTTGCTCATGCCCCAGTGGATGGCCACACACCAACTGATACACACAGCACTAATTGACTGAGATTATTAATAACAGTAAAATATGGGCGTGATCTTGACTGTTGATTGATGAAGGAAGACCCACCCTGAATGTGGACAGCACCATTCCCTAAGCAGACGTTCCTGAATTGTATGGGAATGAAAGAATCTAGTTGAGCAGAAGAAAAGCAAGCTGGAACATGTGTGAGTTTGTGGACTGGCTGCTCAGTGATGGGCTGTAGCCTGGGATTGAAAGATGAATAAACGCTTTCATCCCTCAATAAAGGCAAACGAAAATAAACAAACAAAAACTAGAATGGTGGTAGGTCTATTGGGGTCTAGTGTGCAGAGCCCAGAAATGGTGCTAATCTCCTTACAATACACAGCAGAGAGCCCTGCAGCAGACTGTTAGGACCTACATGACTATAGGACTAAGACTGAAAAATCTTGATGAGGACGGTCTTCTGGGAAGGAGGGGTGCTATACTGCAGATGCTAGCTCTCACAGCTGCCTGACTCTGGTCCAGTTCTAATGGTTCGCTCACTTCAGCTTTGGTTCACTCAACCCCAGGAAACCTGGGGGCTCTGATCTGTCACTTCGGCCAGATCTCAGGTTCTCTCCTTGGTCTAAACTGTTATGAGCCATGACTGCCCTGAGGTCTTCTCTTCTCCTCTCTGAAATTTGTTTTCCATCTTGCTTATAGGTTGTCTTGAGGGAGACATCATGTTAAGCCTTTCCCTTTGAGAGGGCTTGACCCTCAAGATTATTTTGAAAAGTTTTCTATTTTGAAGAAGGACATTGTGTGCAAGGGGTTATGTCTCTTTCTTTGGAGAAAGTATTGTTTCACATCTTTTTTTTCTTCTAAAATTTAATAGTTTGAGCTCAATCTTACCACTGAGAGAGAAAGAGAAAAGACAAGTAGTTGGAACTAAAATCTGAATTGAGGTTTCAGAGTCTGGCTTTCTGGTCCATGGTGCTATGTGACATGCCTCGACTCTACCATCCAGTGATGCTGGGAAATGAGATGTCTATCAAACAGTCTCATTAAAATAGTTTTAGCACAAATTTATTGATTGCATTCTGTGTTCCAGACATGTGCTGTGTCTCAAAAGCATCTTATATAAGGAAGTACTGTATAAATATGAGACTCATTTTTAAGAGTTCATGAAATAACATGCAAGGTTGGTAGGGAAATGCCAATGGATGGGCAAATTAGTCAGAGTGCAATTTACAAGGTCCTCTCATGTTCTCCTGGGGTCATTGCACATCGGGATACATGATCATTAAGTACGACCCTCAGAGGCACTGTGTTGAGAGGAAGGGAAATTACTCAATTTTAAGACAAGATTTTAAACAAGGGCCAAACCGTTTTATCTACTTGAATTTGGGTCACTAATTATATCCACTGATCTCCGAGTAATGAATCATAAATTGTCCAGTGCCAGCAAAACCCTTCCTGTCCTTTCTCATAATGAAAAGAGACTTTCACCAGTTCCAGTTGGTTGTAGCAATTACACATCTGTAGGAGGGAAAGACCAAGGGGAGGGGGTGGTGGTAGGTTCTCAAGTGCACTGAAATTAGGGTCTCTGATGTGCTGATGCTGTGTGTCCTTAGCCTGCTTTGTCTTCCTCTCTGATCTTATTTTCACAATTCAAAAGGTTTATCATGGTATCTTAGATAGCCTTCCAAATCATTCCCAGCTCTCAAATTCCAGGATTCTATGTAAAAATTTTATTTGTTCCATTGAAGAAAACGCACCATTAAAATGATCAAGGTCTAGATTTTTCCAAAGGTAGATTATATTTTCAAATATCTCCAAATAAGGTGCTATCTTTGACTTTCATTTGGTTTATAGTTATAATAAAATATGTTTAAATAATAGCATAGGGGGTTTTGGATAGTGATGACAATCTTCTTAGATCTTCATATCCCTTATCCAGAAATGCAGAGTCTTAAATGACTCAAAACCTGAAGAACTCTAAGCAGCAACATAATGTTGCACGTGGAAAATTTCTGATGGCATTTGACGGGTCACAGTCAGAATGCCGGAATGGTACCCATGCTGTGGAGAATCATCTGCAGACTCTGTAGGCAAGGTGTGTGAAACTTGTGAATTTTGTGTTCAGACTTGGATCCTATCCACAAGATAACTAATTATGTCTATTCAACTGTTTCAAAATATTTGAAGTTCAAAACACTTCTGGTGCTAAGCATTTTGAATGAGGGTTACTTAAACCCACAGATGGTGTGTGTGTGTGTGTGTGTGTGTGTGTGTGTTGGTGCTACATGTGCATGTGTCCATGAAAGTGCAGGCCAGAGGAGGAGATTGGGTATCTTTCTCAATTGCTTTCTACTTCTCACTGGACTGGAAACCATTTCAGCTAGACTGGCTGGCCAGTTAATTTTCCAGGCTCTGTTGTCAGCACCCTTCTTCAGTACTGTGTATAGATCAAGCCCAGTGATTTAGCTTGTTTGTTTGTTTTTGGTATTGACCCAGGGTTTCCTCTATGTCATCCTGACTGTCCTTGAACTCATTATGTAGACCAGGTTGGCCTTGAACTCATAGAAATCCACCTGCTTCTGCCTCCTCATTGCTGAGATTAAAAGTTGGCCTATGTCCAACTTTTACATGGATTCTGGGGATTTGAACTCAGTCCTGTTTGCTTGCTTAGCAAGTGCTTTTAACCAGTAAACCATCTCTCAGTTCTAACCTCACAAGTTTTTTTTAGCTTCCCTTTCCCACATCCTCCATTCTTTTCCCTTGCCCTCTCCTCCCATCTCCTGTCCTTTCCTTCTCCTTTCTCATCACTTCTCTCTTACTTTTCCTCTTATTCGCTCCCCCTACCTCTCTCTTTGATACTCTGCTCCACTCCATTCTCCATTCCATCTTTTCCCTTTCTTCCTCCACTTCCTTCCTCTCCTCCCTTTCTCTATCCTTTTACTGTTTCTTTTATTAGACACCACAAACTGGTGAGGAAGTCGACAGATCCAGCAAGAGCCTATCTAGAACCAGGAGAAAACTGAGGGCAGTTTCAACTGGAAAGGTAATTAATTATGGAGTAGAAGAGAAGTGGATAGATTTTGGCAATTTTAGGATCAAACAAGGAGCCCCTGGCGATGGGTCAGAAATGGGGTGAATGATTCAGGAGGAGAAAAATTTGCCAATGTCCAATATGTATTCCATCCTGAAGTCTGGGCATGAGCTCTTCCTGGTTTATGCTTAAGATCTACAAGCCTTTGAGGGGCCTCAAGTCCCTGCCCTACTGGAGGAGGCTCTACGAGGTTCCATTCCTTCCAAGGAACACTTCAGCCTAGGGTTGCCATGAGAACTTGTCCTCCTGTCTTTGGGGAGTGGTTGTTTCATTCCCAGAGGACACACACACACACACACACACACACACACACACACACACTTTCCACCTCCAGTGATGTCACACAGGGTTGTCCCCTTAGTTGATGAGACAGTAAATTGAAGGTGTTAGTTCTTGCTCCCCATCACACTAAGCATTTGCATTTTTCCCAATGACTTCCTGAATATTTACAGTCAGTGCATATATATGCAACACCTTTATGTATCAGATGTTGAGAATATGCTGCTAACAAGAGCACAACATGCGCCCTGTAGGTATTTTTAGTCCAGTACCATGGAGAAATGTGCAAATGGTTGTACTGGGGCACGTGATGCTGATGTGAAAAAGAGATGAGGTAGCATCACAGTCATCATGGTTAAATCTGTTAGTGGCACAGCACTGGTAAGTCTAGGAAGGCTTTGTGGAGTAGGTGACATATAAGGGGATATTAGCAGTTGAATTCAAGGTTTCGTGTCACTTAAGGCTGGGGAAGGCCACATTATGCTTTTAAAGATTTTACCCCAGATCAGGAAATCCTCTTTGGGATAGTCCTCAATTGAATAAAAATTGTAGAACTGCAAATGGTGCCCTAAAGATTTTATTCTCAGGGCCTGGGAGATGGCTTGTGTGACAAAGTGCTCCTGTGCACACATGGGAGGACCTGAGTTTGGATCCACAGAATCCACATAGAAAAAGAAAAACAACCAGGTACAGTGATGTGTGCCTGTAACCCCAGCTCCGGGGAGGCAGAGACAGGAGGGTCTTGGGGCTTGCTGACTATCCAGCCTAGATGAATCAATGAGTTCTAGGTTCAGTGAGAGAGCCTGCTCCCAAAAATAGGTGAATAGCAATCAAAGAATACATGTGACACCAACTGTCATTCACATGCACACACGTGCACCCACATACACATGTATCCGTGCACATCTAAAGATGTGTTTCAAATCACTGTTTAAGGAAAAATCAGAAAGGGTCCTAAGTATGGTATAGTCTGTAGGTAAGAAGGACTCCTGTGTAGAAATGATAGTGATCTGTGTTCACTGTGATGTAAGAGATCTCTAATATGAGGAGACATACAGCAGGAACATACCCTAGCCAACTGCAGCATGGACAACGAGACAATGTTCACGTTGTATTATGCATTACTTCATGCATCACCATATCCAGGAGATGCCTGGAGGGCTGGGGGCTGTTGGTGATGTCACATGCTCCAAGTTTCCTACACTCCCAAGGGCAGAGAGTAAATACACACTGCATATTCAAGAAATGAAAAATGAGAGTAGCAAAGATTTTCAGGGGTGCATGGATGGGAGAGAGGGAGTGCGGGAACTGACAAAAGAGGCAAGCAGTTAGCCAGTCAGTCCTGTTTTCCGGGCCTGGTGCTGTCCTTCACCATTGCTTGAGCAAACCTTGCTTGGCTCGGTCCTTGATCCCACATGAGGTCTTTCAAAGTGGAAAATTTCACTATGATTTATTTTTTCTAAATGTAAATATATGACAGTAATACAGTTATAAAGCTGGCCTTGTATTAAACCATAAATTATATCTGACACATAATAATGTTGAATTACTTTGAAAGTCCATCAAAGTGCAGTGGCATTGCCAACAAACTGGTCGCTGTCACTAGCACCAGCCTGTCACTTGCTGCGTAATGAATAAGTTGTGGGGGTCTTGGCTGTCAGGATCAAAATGGAGTAAAGTAAGCTAGGAACATGTCAGAGGCAAGTTGGTATGGTGGGGTTCAGGCATATTCATTCGTTCCTTTGCTTGACTATTAGAGACCATTCAATAAAGTCTGCTAAGAGCTGCTTTGCACAGTTCTGGGCTCAGGTGACAGATGGAGAGACATTGCCATATTCCAAGCATAGAATACCAAGATTAAAAAATTAAATGCACGACTCCTTATGTAACAATGATCAGCTTGCAATGATGGCACCTTGGAGACTAAGTCTATTCTTAGTAGTGTTGTCAAGACCAAGGTGAAGTTGGGCTTTAGAAGTTGGCCTAAATAGAGAAGGGACATTAACCAGAATTGACAGAACTAGAATTTGTATGTGGCAATTCCATTGAGTTACCCATAAATTAAAACTCAAAATGGCTAACAGGTTTAAAGAGTCAGGGTGAAATTAGTTGAGAAATACTTACAGATTGAAGACTTTTAAACCTGTTACCCACAGCCCAGAGAGCCTGTTTTTTTTTTTTTGCTTATTTGTTTGTTTGTTTGTCTGTCCGTTTGTTTGTTTAATTTTATTTTTGTTTTGTCTTGAGACAGGTCTTAAGGAGCCCTAAGTAGCCTTGAACTCACTACACAGTGGAGAATGACATTGAGTTTCTAATCCCCACCCCCACTTCCCCAGGACCTGGGTTTCAAGCTTGTGTCATCATGGCTAGACTTTTATGCAGGCTCTGGGGACTGAACAGTTCCTGTGAGCATGAGGGTCACCACTCGACTGACCAAGTTGTCTTCTCAGTCCTCAGTTTCAGTTTTACCAATGAAAGGAAATACCAAAGGCAGTTGGTTGTGAGGGCTACAACACTGAGGATGTGCTCAGTTGCTGAACTCTGTATGTTAACTGTGGCTGGGATGACTAATTTTGTCTTAACGGGAGCCCAGAGAAGGAACAAGAATGGGTGGGAATCATTACCGTAGTGGGAGGAATGAAAACGTTTGGTGTTGCCCAGAACAAAACCGGAAGCAGAAAGCCGGAATTGAGTCTGAGGCAAGATGAAGATCCAGGCTTACTGGCATGTACCTTTCTAGGATCTGGGATACTGTGGTGCTTAGAATCCAAAATGGATTCCCCTACCTATGTTAAAGAACTTGAGCTTTCTGAGTTCCTGGAGATAGCTCAGTCTGAAAAGTGCTTGCCTTGCAATCACAAAGACCTGATTTTCATCCTCAGCATTCACATAAACTTCATGTATCCCTATGTGACTCGCCTGCGTGTATAACCACAGTGCTAGGAGGTAGAGGCGAGCAGACCTCTGGGGTTTGCTTCCCAGTCAGCATGATCTACTTAGTAAGTTCCAGGTTCTTGAGAATCCTTGACTCAAAAGCCAAAGTGAATGGCTCACGACAGCTGAGGTTGACCACTGGCCTCCACATCCATGCATGCACACATGCAAACACACCTGCATATACATGTGCATGCACACACACACACATACACCCTTGCACATGCATATTACAAAAATGTGTTTGACTTTTTCATTGGAGCAATATGGAGACTTTGATGGTTTTAAACAAGAAAGTAAGGATGTCACATTTGTATTAGCTATTATTCTTCTGGATGCCATATGGAGAATGAATTGGAGGAGAAAAGTTGGGGGCATAGTTAGAAGTAAAAGTATGAGAGATGATGAGGGCTTCAGGAGAAAGGATTTGTGCATTCTTATTCCTCAGTGTGGGTGTGGGTCTAGGAAGCAGAGTGGCTTGGCCCATCAGTAGGTGGAGGGATGAAGTCCCATCCTTCAGTTCCGCGGGAGCAGCAATCAGGTGCCACAGAAAAGGGCAAACATTTATCTGCTCCATCTCCTCGGTGGTGTCTTCATGCAGCGAAAATTGTGAAGTCGATAAGTGGGAGGTGTGATTGATTTCATCTGGTACCCCAAACCAAGGGTGGTCAAGGCAGTGATGCAGACCACAAGCTGGCTTGGGAAGATGAGAAAACCAACCCCAATTTGGGAGGCAAGCCATTCCTAATTGAACTGTTGAGGGAATTTTGATAAATGACCTCGCTCAAGCAGCAAAATTAATAAATCATGCTTGAGGCTGAAAGACTGTTTCCTGAGGGACAGCAATGGTGCTCAAATCCTGTACTTTCTGGTGTTTGGGAACTTGCTGGGGCATGGACCAGGGATATATGATCTTTCTGGGTTCTCTAGGAGAGTTGGAGGGGCCATAACCCTAGTAAGCACAGTCACTATTTGGTTCTTTTCAAAACAGCAGGAAGTTGCATGCTGTGAGTGATGACCATGCTGCTACCTAAAGTGGAAGGTTAAAGATGCCCTTTTTAGAGTTAGTGATGGGTGAGCAGGTTCTAGCAGAAAAGAAGCAGCTGGCACGGCTGCTGAGTCATATGCCAGAGGAGAAAGGCGAGACAAGGGCATTTTGTTGATGGGATAATCTCTTCCTTCTAAGGGTTAGCTACCCTAAGTTAATCGTTCTTTCAAATATTCTTTTTGTTCCTGGGCTCTGAGCTGGTGCACTTTGTCCCACCAAGTCAAAGGCATTTGTAAAGAAAAATCAGGTCCAGCTTAGCACATGACCTTGTATAGCACTTGGGGACCATTTCCAAACACACACTCTGAGCATCCGTCTTTTAGTGAGGAACAGAATGAGTTCTTTGGGAAAATGGGATGGATTGTAATTCTCATAAGGCTGGCACCCCTGTTCCCTCATGAAAAATGAGGGGAGTAAGGCTAAGAGAGGGTACTTAACCTACCACCCTGTGTCTCTACATTGCTGACCTGGGCAATGGGGTAATAACTTCAGGCACTTAGTACTGACATAGGAGTTGGAAGGCAAGGGGTCTTTTACTAGCCATTCTTGGCAAATACATCTCTTTCACAAACATAGAAATGCTCTCCCCTTGCTTGTGTTTGTGTATGTGCCGTGCATATGTGCAAATGTATGCACCCATGTGCACATGTGCACAGGTCAGGGAGGACATCAAGGATCCTGATCTGCCATTTTCCACCTTATTTTTAGGATGTCTCACAGTGCCTAGAGCTCACCATTATTCTGGTAGGCTTGCTAGCCAGCTAGCTCCACTCCTCCTCCCGTCTCACTCCCTCCAACACTGGCATTATAAGAGTATGTGGGACCACACCTGGCTTTTTCTGTATGTGCTGGGAATCCAAGCTCAGGTCCTCATGCTGGTGAGGCAAGCACTGTTTCTTAGTAAACTATCTCTGGCTCCTCCATCGCGTCTTGCTTAAATAATCAGGACTCTGAGGTAAGGTAAACTTTAAAAGGAGTTTTGACACGAATATTAATTAGAAAAAAACTTAAATAAATTTGTTTAAGGTAGAAAAGACCCAAGAGTCTAAAGAACAGTTTTTTTTTCCCTGCATAGGAAGAGTTTTTGTTCCTGTCAAGACGTCAGGGTAAATATAAGACGGCCATGGGGAGGGCAACTACAAAGAGGCTCACTGCCTTCAGTAGAGTGGGTGCAGAGCAAACCTCCTCTCATAGCCTCGAAGCGGTATAGTACAACCTTTTTCTCAAGGACGTAGCATGACTACGCCATCATACATCATGCGGCAGAGCTGACCTTGGGCTCACCTTGGATCCCAGTCAGTAGTCCTTGGGATGTGATGGAGGAACAAGAGATGGGAGGTTAAATGGAAGGCAGGACTCCAACAGCGCACCGTTTACAAGGCTGTCTGTTACCTGTGGCGGGATGGAACCTCTTGGTGAACCAGTTGTTTCTGTGTCAGCATGTTCTTGAAAGAAACACATGCAGCAAACCCCTTGGTCACTAAGCTGGGCTGCTCTGCTTTCTTGGCGCTGCCCCGTGTTGGATGAACAGAGTTTTGTTAACATCTCCCCAGGGAAAAAGCCCTCAGGTTTTCTGGAGCCTGGCTGTGATGTGTGTGCAGCTTGGGTGCAGAGCACTCACGCAGAATTTTTGAATTTTTCTCTCTGAAAGAAACGTAAAGAAACATTAAAAAATTAATTCTATAATAATCAGAAATCACCTACTGATTCCATAGGTGGTAGCACTGGCAATCCATGCAAATTTAAATAAATTCCCAAGAGTGGAGAAAGCCTAATCCAATATAAATTATTAAATCCAGCATTATTTTGAACCATGCCAACAGGTATAGTGGTTTATTCTATGTATAAACTTGACTGGGTAGGATAATCAGAGTGAAGATGAAACTCTGTTTCAAGGAATGTCCTTGAATGTTTCCAGAAATGAATGGTACCACTAGTGTCACTTGACCGAATAAAGAAGATCACCCTCATTCATGCAATGGGTATCAGCAACTGGTTGAACCTTGATGGGGACAGAAAAGTGAAGGGAAGAAGTGAATTTTATTTGTTTTTGAAATGATACACTGATCTTCTACTGTGATCTTAGATCTACAGATGTGAACTGAACACAGAGCATGTGATCCATTTTGGGACTTCTGAAGTCTTTAAGGGGGTGAGCCAATTTCTGCTTGTCCTATTGGGTGTGCTCCTCTGGAGAATGCTGATCAATGCAGGCTAATTATATATATTGAAGCACTATTCTGTCTATGGGGTGGAGGTCAGAAAGGGCTTTTTGAAGTCTGGATGTGTAGCTAAAATGGACAAGTGCAAGCTATGGGAAAGGAAAGGGAGTTAAGGAGAGGTTCTGCAAACAGAGGGAGAGAGACTGGGAATACAAAACAAACATAGAAACACGAAGCTTGTCTTAAGCTCATGTTCATCTCTGTCTACTCTACAAATAAGATTATGTGGAAGGACAGACTTAGTTGTGTTCAAGATATGGAAAGATGTCTGCTCTTTCTTAGCTCCTCCATACTTAGAGACAACATGGAGATAAGTTAGAATAGCAGTAGGGGCTAAAACTGGGGGCACATTTGTGGATGTTTGTGTATGTGTGTGACAACAAGTCTATGAGTATGTGTACTCTTAAATTGTATGTTGAGAATTTTCCTTAGCATTGGAAGGGACCAGATAAGCAGATTTGTATTGTCATCGTTAAGGCCTCCTGTTTTATATGGGGTCATAGTGACTTTTGCTTGGATAGAAATATTAATTCTCCAATGAGGACTGGGGAGCAAGTCACATTTTTATTATATTTGTCTAGAGTTATCAAAAATTTATCTTGTAGAGAGCCTTGACTATATGATGTAGGTCACTCATTAGTGCACACATTCAGTTCTTAGTTCTTCAACAAACATCTGTTGAATTCCCACCACAAGGCAGGTGTATTACTAAGTTCTGGGTTTAGGGTTCATGTGATAGGAAAGTCCATGCCTTTGAGGAACAAAATTCCAGCTAGAGGGGTGGTAAACAATGACAATATAAAGACAAATTAAATAAAGTAACTCTCATGAAATCCACTGTTTGGTGACTGTGGAGGATTAGGATGGCTCTTCTTATGAAGTGACACTTGAGCTGATACCTGAGTGACAATGAGTAGCTTCCCATGGAGAGTTATAAAGAGCTGAGCTGTCCCAGCCAGAACATTCCGGGCAGAGAGAAAACAGATGGAAAATATCAGAGAGGTGGAATGACTCACTCAAGATTACATAGCTGAGTGATGGGTCTAGAGGGAATCTTTACGAAGATCTTGTTTCTAAATCAAGGACTCTTTTCTTAGCCTATCTTCCTAAAACTGTCTTTATCTTAATATTGTGGGAATATATGCCCTGCCAGTATTTTTCCTACCTTTATTAGTTAAACATCAGTGGTGGTTACAATGGGAAGACCATATACAGGTTACATAATGATGATGTTAAAGAAATAAATAGAAATGCATATGTAGAGAAAGGGGCAGTGGTTTCTTCAAGAGGGGCTTATAGCTTCCATGACCCTCAAAAATGCTTTGAGTAGGATTTTGGTAGCATGAGAATCTCCCCACATCTATTCTCAGATAGGCTTCTTCAATCCTTTTTCCTGCTCTTTTCCATCCTAGCTTTTATAGAAGTCTTGGATAGTTTTCTATTGCAAGTATTTGGTGCAATACAGCACTAGCATGCTTGAGCATGTTTGCTGGGAGACCAAATGATGCACAGAATGTTGCATCATTGTATAGAAGGTTGAAGATGTCTTTCAGCTATGTCTTGGTCACTGTTCTATTGCTGTGAAAAGACACCATGAACATAGCAACTCTTATAAGAGAAAACATTTAATTGGGGCTGGCTTACAGTTTCAGAGTCAATTAACATCAAGGTAGGGATCATCAGGGCAGGCATGGCAGGCAAGGTCCTGGAGAGGTAGTTGAGAGATACAGCCTGATCTGCAAGGAGAGAGAGAGAGAGAGAGAGAGAGAGAGAGAGAGAGAGAG